>JAUTBV010097855.1:13092-33846 GCA_032361325.1 Lepetodrilus fucensis
GGAAAAGCTGCACGCAACCATCATGATCAAGGGAGGGGACGCCAGCCCGTTCAAGCGCCTCCTGTTCAAGCCCTCCATGAAGCTCGCTATGTGGATCGGGGGTCAACGAGCAGCCGTCGGCGGCAGTTGGCCTGTTGGTGCCCGACTGGCCTACTGGGTCGGCTACCTCCTGGTCTTCCGATCCATGCGTGAGCGTTTGGGATTGCGTCGTTGCCGCTGGGCGGGAACCGGTGCGGCCCCCATTGCTCCCGAACTCCTCCAGTTCTTCTTGGGAATTGGGATCAACGTCTATGAGCTCTATGGCATGACAGAGAACGCCGCCGTTGCCACCCTCAACATGGCCGGTCGCAACAAGCTCGGCACCGTGGGCGAGGCCTACCCCAGTATCAAGGACTCGGTCCGGATCGATGAGGTCACGGGAGAAATCCAGACCAAACATCCGGGAGTATTCGTTGGCTATTGGGGGAAACCGGACAAGACCGCCGAAACCTTCACCGAAGACGGCTGGCTCATGACCGGCGACGTGGCCGAGTGGGTGGACGGAACCCATATCAAGATCGTCGACCGGATCAAGCACATCATCATTACCGCCGGTGGAAAGAATATTTCGCCCTCCGAGATTGAGAACGTGATCAAGACCAGCCCCTATATCAATGAGGCCATGGTTATCGGAGACCGACGCAAGTATTTGACCGCTTTGATTTCCATCGAGCTGGAGACCGTCGGCAACTGGGCCACCAAGGAAAACATCTCCTACACCACCTACCGAGACCTCACCGAAAAGCCCGAGGTTATTGCCCTAGTCGAGGGCGAGGTCAAGCGAGCCAACGAGAAGTTCTCGCGGGTCGAGGGAATCAAGAAGTTCCGCATGATTCCCAAAGAACTTGACCACGAAGATGGTGAGTTGACGGCAACGCAGAAGTTGAAACGATCAGCGGTGGAAGACGCATTTCGTGATCTGGTGGAGGATATGTACTAATGGGTGATTTCCTTCTGCTCGCTCAGGACTCATCTGGGTTCTTCCCTACCTTCCTTCAGACCCTGGTGAAGGGGCTGGCCCTGGGCTCCATCTACGCCATCATGGGCATTGGCTTTGTCATTGTCTTCAAGGGCACCCAGGTACTGAACTTTGCTGCCGGCGGTATGGCCATGGCCGGTGCTCTGTTCATGTCCATCATGATCAATGACGGTGGCTTGCCGTTCTTGCCGTTTGACAACCCGATTGCCCCGGAGGCAGGCACCACTCCCGGCATCCCGCTCTGGTTGCTCAACTTGTTCTTTGCTTTGATTGTGGCCGCCCTTATGGGCATGGTGCTGGAACGAGTTGCTATCCGCCCCATGGTCGGCCAGCCCCTCTTTTCTATGGCCGTCATCACCCTTGGGCTGGAGACGGCCTTGGGCCCTTTCAACAAAGACGCCACCTCTCAAGCTGCCCGCACCCTTGGCATCCCGTGGAAGCTGGAGCAGTGGGAGGTTTTTGGGGCTGGAATCCCCAAGTCCTATCTTGCAGCCATGGCGGCGGCAGTGGTTTGCTTCGGCGCGGTGAACTTGTTCTTCCGGTCTCGGTTCGGGGTAGCCATGCGAGCGGTGGCCTTTGACCAGGAGGCGGCTCAGGCTCAGGGCATCAATGTCGGCCGAGTGTTCTCCATTGCTTGGGGGCTTGGGGCTGCCCTGGTTACCGTCGGCGCCATCTTCTACGGAATGGGACCATTCCCTCCACAAGGAACCGTTAGCCAGGAAATACACCCGGTTCTGGCCTTCCGAGTCCTACCGGTCATTATTCTTGGCGGGCTCGATTCCATCCCCGGGGCCCTCTATGGCGGCCTGATGATCGCCAGTGCCGAAGTCTTTGCTGGCCAATACCTCGCCCGCTGGACCAGCGTACTGGGAGCTGGTTACTCCACTATTGTGCCCTACATCGTCATGCTGATCGTGTTGCTAGTCAGGCCCTATGGCCTGTTCGGCACCGAAGAAATCCGGAGGGTCTGAGCCCATGAGCTTCGGTCGACCACATCTGCGAACCTCTTATGAGCAGGACTCCGCCATTCTTCCCACCTGGTGGCAAAAGGGTGCCGCTGCCCTCTTCCTTGTTTTCTTGATCCTGATGGTGCTCGGCAATGGCCTAGCCGCAGCCATTCCGAATTGGATGTTCGGGGCCACCTGGCTGGATCCGTTCACTCTGGTCATCCCCTTTGCCATCGCCGCCCTCGGCTACAACATTTTGACGGGTGTGACCGGCCAGGTCTCATTGGGTCACGCCTTTTTCATGGGATCCGGGGCCTACACCGCCGTTGCTCTTGGTGGCAGGGGTGATGGTGGGATTAAGGCCTGCGTGCCCTTCCACGAGAACCTTGGTTTGCTGGAGGAGGCGGGCGAATGTGGCATGGGTCTACCGATTTGGATCTGGCTCCCTATGGCTGGAATTGTCGCCGCTCTCATCGGCGTTGTGGTATCGCCAGCGGCGGTCAAGGTCCGTGGTCTTTATCTAGCCATTGTGACGGTCGGTTTGACCTTCATTGGTCTGCACATTGCCCGCATGCTTCCGGAGTATGCCGGCGACTACGAATCGGGCCGCAAGTGGCCCAAGCTGGACATTCGTTTGTGGAAGTTTGAGAAGGGGGATGCCCCTCTCATCGACATGAACGAGGACGGTAAGTGGTTTGGTCTCATCCACCTGTCCGAGGAACAGAAGCAGTTTTTCTTCCTCTTTGCCATCTTGTTGGTAATGATGATTTTCGCCAAGAATCTGGTTCGAACCAGGACGGGTCGAGCCCTGCAGGCCATTCGAGATCGTGACGTTGCCGCCGAGGTCATGGGCGTGCCCGAGCAGCACTATAAGAGGATTGGCTTTGCCATCAGCTCCTTCTACGCCGGAATTGGTGGAGCCCTGTGGGCCTCCTACCAAGGGCGAATTTCTCCCATCGATTTCAGCTTGCTGCTATCGGTGGAGTTCGTTGCCATCTTGCTCATCGGCGGGGCCGGAACCATTGCTGGAACCATGATGGGCGTGACCTTCGTTGAGCTCTTGCCCAAAGCCGTGGAGAAGCTGACCCAATGGTTGGGTGGCGAGTTGGATTCGGGCGGCCCCGTTGGCATGGTCGCCAACTTCCTTCTCACCACTACCGAGCCCGGGGACTTCGGACCGATCTCGACTTCGACAACGGCGCCCGGGTGGCCCATGAGCGTCTTCCTTTGGAACCCGGTCATCTACGGCGTCTTGATCGTGGTGTTCTTGATCTTTGAGCCCCATGGCTTGTTCGGTATTTGGTTGAAGGTTCGCAACTATTGGAAGGGTTGGCCCTTCAGCTACTAGCTGAGTGGCAACAACATGTCCCTCAGACTAAGAGATTTCAACAGATCGCAATCCCGACACCCGTCGGGTGAACGAAACACAAGGGGAGGAATCCTGTGAATATCAAGCGATTGCTTGCGTTGCTATTGGCATTTGGTCTCGTGGCCAGTGCCTGTGGTGGCAGTGACAGTGAAGGAGCAGCCGAGGAGGGGTCGACCGACACCACTGAGGCTCCCAAAGATGATGAGCCAGCAACAACGGCTGCTCCCAAGGAGGCTGAACCGCCTGCTGAGGAGATTGCCACCGACTTTGGCGTGACCGATGACAAGATTTTCGTTGGCATCAACGGTGACCTTTCGGGACCGTTCAGCTCGTTGGTCACCGAGATCGTCGAAGCTCAGGCCGTCTACTGGGAGGTCGTCAATGCCAACGGTGGCATCGCCGGACGCCAGGTCGAGATGGTCGTGCTTGATAGCAGCTACGACACCGGGAAGGGAATCGAGAATTACCAGACCCTCGCTCAGGAGAGTGAGGAGGGCGTGATCATGATTTCGGAGCAAACCGGATCGCCCATCAACGCCGCCCTGGCCGAAGATGGACTCGATGATGACATGCTGGCTATTCCCTTGAGCTGGGCCTCCCTCTGGGCAGACCCCGATATCGGTGCCAACATCCTTGAGAAGGGAACCAACTATTGCATTGAAGCAATGAACAGCGTTTCCTACCTGAATGATCTGGTCGTCGATGCTGGCGATACACCCAAGCTGGCCATCATTTCTCGCCCCGGCGAGTACGGCGAAGACGGTCACGTCGGCGCCGAGATTGCTGCTGAAGAACTCGGTATTGAGGTTGTCTACAACGCCAAGGGTGAAGTGGCCGGCGATGACCGCACGGCTGTCATCTCCCAGCTGGTCGCCTCGGGCGCCAACATGGTATGGGTCACTCTCACTCCGGGTGAAACCGCCGACATCTTTGGCAACGCCATCGCCCAGGGCATGGAAGCCCAGTGGTCTGGCAACCAGCCGTCGTTCAACTATTTGTTCCACCTTGGTGGCGACCTTGCCCCCGCTTTTGATCAGTACTGGTGGCACTCGGGTTACAACGTTCCTTGGAATGGCAATGACTCCGAAGGCATGGTCGAGATGGTGGCGGCATTCGAGGAGTATCGTCCGGACGTCAACCTGTCCGACGGCTATCCGCTGGGTTGGATGGAAGGCATGATCGTGCAGACCATCCTCGAGCAGGCCGCCGCCAATGGCGATATGACTCGGGCCGGCGTGGTAGCCGCCTCCAAGGAAGTGACCATTGACTTTAAGGGTCTCTCACCCAACCAGAGCTATGCGGGATCCTACGCTGACTCGGTTGTTCGAGAGAGCTACATCTATGATGTTTCACTCGACGCCTTTGACATCCAGCCCGTAAGTGCCGGTACCGGCTCATCGGGCCTGATCATCGAGAAGGGGCCCTTTGTCTCTGACCTCGTGGCCAACTATGACTTCGAAGGTCCTTGCATCGGCTAACGCTGATTAAGCAATTCTGATTCCGGGTCGGGGGCGATCCGCACCCCGACCCGGACTCTGGTAGCAAATAGACCTGTGACGATTGAAGAAGTGAGAAGGAGCCCAGAACGGTGCGTGAGATCAGCAACCTTGAGGTGGTGTACAACGAGGTAGCCCTCGTTCTACGCGGCCTATCCATCGAGGTCCCTGACGGCAGCGTCGTGGCGCTTCTTGGATCAAACGGGGCAGGGAAAACCACCACCGCCCGGTCAATTACCGGGCTCCTGGATAATCACGAAGGCGAGGCCACCAAGGGTGTCATCACCTGGAATGGCCAGAACATCACCCATCTGAAACCCTCGTCCATCGTGAAGGCCGGGATTTCTCAGGTCATGGAAGGGCGTCGCTGCTTTGGTGAGCTGACCGTTGATGAGAATCTGGCCACCGGGGCCTTTACCAACAAGGCCGCGGCCAAGAAGAATTACGCACGGGTGATGGAGCTGTTTCCTCGGCTTGGTGAGCGCCGCAAGCAGATGGCCGGCTACATGTCCGGCGGCGAGCAACAGATGCTGGCCATAGGTCGGGCCATGATGGCCGAACCCAAACTGATGATTCTGGATGAGCCTTCCCTTGGCCTAGCTCCTTTGCTGGTGCAACAGGTCCGAGACGTGATCAAGATGATCAATGAGGAAGGAACCTCGATCCTGCTGATCGAGCAGAACGCCATGATGGCGCTTTCCATTGCCGACTACGGCTATGTCATGGAGAACGGCAAGATCGTCATGGACGGTTCGGGAGAGAAGCTCCTGGCCGATGATGATGTGAAGGAGTTCTATCTCGGTTTGCATGGTGATGAGACCGGTGAGCGGAAGTCGTTCCGAGACGTCAAGCACTACAAGCGTCGCAAGAAGTGGGCATCATGAGTTCAGTTAGTACCCCGTCCAAGATTCTCGAAGTTGATGACATCACCCTGCGCTTTGGCGGCGTCACCGCCATCAATGGTGTTGGCTTTCACGTCAATGAGGGCGAACTCTTTGCCATCATCGGACCGAACGGAGCCGGAAAAACCTCGATCTTCAACAGCATTAGCCAGGTTTATCGGCCCCAAGAGGGTGATATTCTTTGGAAGGGCGAGTCCATTATGGGCTCGCGTCCCGATGCCGTTGCCCGGCTTGGTGTTGCTCGCACCTTTCAGAACATTGCCCTCTTCGGCCAGATGACGGTTATTGACAATATTCTCACCGGCCGCCATATCCGGATGAAGAACAACTGGTTCACCGGCATGCTGTGGCTTGGGCCAGCCAAGAAAGAAGAGATGGAGAACCGGGCCAGGGTCGAGGACATAATCGACTTCCTGGAGATCGAAGAATGGCGCAAGCATCCAGTGGCCCTGTTGCCCTATGGCATCCAGAAACGGGTGGAACTGGGTCGGGCACTGGCCATGGAACCGGAACTCTTACTCCTGGATGAGCCAGTGGCCGGCATGAACCTGGAAGAGACCGAGGACATGGCCCGTTTCATCCTGGATATTCGAGAAGAGCTTGGGATCTCCATGATCCTGGTAGAGCACGACATGGGATTGGTCATGGATATCGCCGACCGGGTTCTGGTGGTCGACTTTGGTAAACCCATCGGTACCGGTCTACCTCACGAGATCCAGGCCAACCCCGACGTAATCGCCGCCTACCTCGGCGCCGATTTCTCCGACGAAGTCGATATCAGCTAGTTCTGGGTGATTCCGCCCTAATTGCGCGAATCACTTGTATTGGGGAAGCCTTGGTCGACTGGTGAGGGATGCGTTGGACGATCGTGTTGCGTCTTCTTCCGGCTGCCGTTATCGCCGGTGGCTTTTTCCTGACGCTCCGTGTCTCCTCCGATCGCGCCGATCTCTACACCACCGAGCGGGCGGCCGCGGTGGATGCAATCTATTCGGGGTTCGCTGAGTCAAGCGAGGTTGAGGTAGGCAGGCTTCGTTCGGAGAGAGATCGCGTCGATGGACTGGTCGGTGCCCTCTTCCTGTCTGGGGAGCAGAGTATCCAGGAGACGGTGGATGCTCTTGATGCCTTTGAGCGGGGCCCGACCATCCAGGCCATTGACATGGTCGACGGGGTCGGGCACGACATGGTACTGCCGGGTGGATTGACCCCAATCCGAACCCTCCCGGTGGTAACCAGTGGCATCACGGCCATCACCGACGGCCAGTGGGCGGGGATGCTGGCCTATCGGGTCTTCGACTCCAACGATGCTGGCCGATCGATAACCCTGATCCTTGATCTCGCAGCCCTGGAGAAAGACACCCAGTCCGATCTCGAGCTTCGGGTCGAAGGCTTGAGTGGGCCTCTACCGCTCACGTCGGTGTCCGCAGAACTCACCGAGCATGACCATCAGGTCTTCTCCTCTGCCGCCGATCAAAGCCTGGTGGCGGTTCGTGATATCGATCTCTGGGGGGAGCGGACCAGGGCAGTATTGCGGTCAAAACCGGGGCTTCTCACCAACTATGAGACGTGGGGCTCCGATCAGAGTGGCTACCTCACGGCGACCGGAGGTTTGTTGTCGATTCTGGCGGCGGTAGTCATCTACCAACTGGGAAGGCGACTGGATCGGCGGGCCATTGCTCGGGAGCAGGAGGAAAAGGCCAACCAGGTTGCCCTCGATCGCTTCAATGCCAGCTTCACTCACGCCCCGGTTGGCGTGGTTGAGCTGGATGCCGATGGATCAGTCGCCCTGGCCAACCCACGGTTCGCCAAGCTGCTTGGCTATCTGGAGGAGGAGTTGGAGGATGTCCGGTTCCTGGATCTGGTGGATCAGACGGAGCGGCCAGCGGTGGCAGAACGAATCGAGCAGATTCAGTCCGGCAGCAGTGACGCAGGCTTGAGCGAACGGCGCTACAGAGACCGGAACGGCTCGGCCATCTGGGTCCGAGAATCGATCAGCATGTTGTCGGCGGAAGCAGGTTCGTCTCGGGTGCTGGTCCAGATCGAGGACATCTCCGAAGAGAAAAGAGCCCGGGCCGAACTACATCGCAAGGCGCTCTTCGATGAGCTAACCGGACTGCCGAATCGGGCCAATCTGGTGGAGCGGCTGGAGCAGGCCGTTGAACGCTCAAGGGCCAGTGGAAACCCACTGGCCGTAATGTTCGTAGATCTCAACAAGTTCAAGCTGATCAACGATACGTTTGGGCATGGGGTGGGTGACCTTATGCTGATTGAGGTAGCGGATCGTCTGCGGGGAACATCACGAGGTACCGACACCGTTGCTCGGTTGGGCGGGGATGAGTTTGTCATCCTTTGCGAGCAGATCAACCAGGTCGGGGGCGCGGAGATAGCGGCCAAGCGCTACGCCGAGGCACTAAACCGGCCAGCAACCATTCTCGGTGTGCAACATCAGGTCCAGGCCTCCATTGGCCTGGTACTGGCCGATGAGGGATCACCAGAGGACCTCCTGCGTCGGGCAGATGAGGCCATGTATCAGGCCAAGTCTGACAAGGGCTCCGCATTTGTCCGCTACGATGCCTCGGTCCCGAGCGCCTCGGCCAATCGCCAGTCCCACGAGGTGGCCCTACGCAGAGCAGTGGAGGAGGGCGAACTCATTGTCCACTATCAGCCGATCATGGAGATTGGTGATGGCACGGGACAAGGCAAGTCAGATGAGTCAGACCGACCCTATGAGGGAGCCGTCATCGTAGGGGTTGAGGCGCTGGTCCGCTGGGTGCATCCCGATGAGGGCCTGATCAGTCCGGCCGACTTCCTTCCGTTGGCGGACCGGCTGGGGCTGCTTGAGGCTATTGATGAGTGGTGTATCGAAACCAGCGCCCGACAGCTTGTTGCCTGGTCGGACACCTATCCGGATTCAGCCGATTGGTTCCTCGGCGTGAACACCAGTGCCCAGCTCTATCAGGACACCGATTTCGTGGATCGGGTGACCGATATCTTGGAGTCGACCGGGTTGGAAGCGGGCCGTCTCACGCTGGAACGGGAGGAATCCAGCATCTACAGCGATCGAGATCGCGCCCGGCGAACGGTGGCAGCACTGAGACGGTTGGGAGTCCGGATTGTCATCGATCAGTTTGGCCGTGGCCCAACCACCATGACGCGCCTGGTGCAACAATCCTTTGATGGCATCAAGCTGGATAGCAGCTTTCTTGGATCCGACTACGATTCTGATCTCGAGACCATCAGCGATGGCCTGTCCACGGTGGTCCTGTTGGCCGAGGAACTGGGGGTCGATTTGCTACTCGGGGGAGTGGAGAGTGCCGAAGGTGTCCGGCTGGCTCACTCTGCTGGTATTCGGATCGTACAAGGGTTCCATTTCTCTCGCCCAATGGATGCTCTCGATCTTGCAGGATTCATTGGAGTGTCCACGGCGTCCCCTTTGGCTAGTGCCCCCTAAAGGTCGGCCTGCGCTTTTCCATGAAGGCCGAGATGCCCTCCACATAGTCAGGCCCACCGGCGAGGTCACCCTGAGCGGTTGCCTCTCGGGTCATTGCTGTATCCGAGCTAAGCCCCTCATCCAGAATGGCGCGTACGATCTCCTTGGACTTGGCAAAGGCGGCGGTTGGACCTCCAGCTACCGTTGAAGCTACGGAGCGAACCGACTCCAACAGTTCTTCGCTGGGAACGGAGCCATTCACTAACCCCATGTCGGCCGCCTCGATCCCCGTCAAAAGTCTCGACGTGTAGATGAGGTCGAGGGTTCGGTGGGGGCCGATTCGTTCCACCATGGCTCGATGTCCGCCCGAGTCGAGTACACAGCCAATGGTGGCAAAGGGGGAACCGAGCCGGGCCCGGTCACTGGCAGTGATCACATCGCAGGCCATGGCAATGCCGAATCCCACCCCGAGGGCGGCTCCATTGACGGCGGCAAAAGTGGGCATGGCTAGGTCGCGTATTCGAGCGATGAGAGGATTGAACATGTCGGCCAGGATGGCGCTGGCGTCTTCTTCCAGCGGCGAGGCGTTGGAAAGGTCTCGTCCGGCAGAAAAAGCCCGCCCAGATCCTGTGATGAGCACGGCCCGCACGCCGCGGTCATTCTCGATGAGTTCCAGCACGGCGTGAAACCGGTCAACCATCTCATCGTTGAGACTGTTCATCACCTCGGGGCGGTTCAGTGTTACCTCTGCCAGGCCATCAGAAATGGCGAGAGTGACGCTGTGGCCCGTTTGGGGAGTCACGATCAGGCAGTGACGATGTAGACGGTGAGTTCGAGGGAATCCCCGTCGGCGGCCCCGAGGGCAACCCCGACGGCGTTGTTGAGCCAGGCAAGGTCCTCGTTGGCGGTCTCGAACAAGAAGAGTTCGCGAGCACCGTCGGAGTCCCCACGACCGGCAGCGGTGTAGGCGACAACCTCTTTTCCGGTCCCGATTTGGCCGCGGATGTTAAGCTCTTGGGAACCATCCGTGCGGACCGTGACGTAGTCGATTCCGCTGAGTGGACGCTCGCCCTCCCAGTGGGAGGAGGTGGCGGTTCCGGTGAAGGGAAGGTCAACCCGCATGCCCGCTGCCACCTTGCCTATGGGGGCAAAGGTGAGTTTGGCGGAGATCTTGCAGAATTCGGTTAGGGAAGCCATGGGAGTTTCTTTCTTGGTTAGGTCGGTTGGGTGGTTGTTACCAGGTTGCGGATGGGTCGATCGAGATGACTTCTTGCAGAGAGGCCAAGAATTCGCCAAACCCCTCGCTCCGGGTGAGGCGGCTGTGGGAGGGGCGGCTGTGGGAGTTTTCGGTCCCCTCTGGCCATTGCTGAGGCAGTCCCCAACTCTTTAGATCGGCCAGGACCAGGGACCGCCACTGCATGGCCAATTCCGGTGAGGATTGGGTTGCGAATCCTTCGCTGATGGCGTCAGATTCAGTATCGGAGGGCGTCCAGATCCCCAGGGCGATGGGCAGCAACCGAGTGATGGCCTCGCTGACTCGGTCGACTGAGTCTTGGTCGCCGGAAGCGGCAATCCGGCTCATGAATGAGGCGGCATGGGCCCGATGAAAGGACTCTTCTCGTTGAGAACGTAAGGCAATTTCGGAAAGGGTTCGGTTGTTCGATCCGACCAAGGCGCCCCAACGTAGTTCTTCGGCCCGGTCATAGAGCCAGTGCCGCACCAGGGCATCTTGCCAGTCGCTGCATTCGAGCTCGGCGAAGGCGCAGGAGCGGTATTCCTCCGGTTGACGCAAGAGGGCAAAGTGGTCAATTGCCCGGGTCTGGTCGTTGCTGGTCTGGTCGTTGCCCACAAGAAACCCATACAAGGCAAGTGCGTGGCCGAGTTCGTCTTGGGCGATGGAGCAGAAGGCGAGGTCTTCTTCCAGAAAGGGCCCCCTGCCAATCCAGGCCGTGTGGCGGGCCCCAACCATGTGTTCATCATCGGCGAAGGCCAGGAGGTAGGAGGCGGCCGCCGGGGACAGGGGGGCGCTCATTGGGCCTCGTCTCGCTTCCGCTTACGTCTGGCCGCAATGTTGGAGCCGTCATTGTGACGATGGGGTTTGTCAAAGTTTGGAGACAGGAAGTCTTCGTCGCTCTGGATCAGGTTCTCACGGGCAACCAACCACATTTCCGAACCCTCACCGCGTCGAACGTAGCTTTCCCTGGCCAGCAGGCGAGCCATCTCGTCATCGGGTGCTTCTAGGGCACCGGCGTGGCGGAACTCGTCCTTGCCCGCCTTCTTTAGGAACACCTCATAGGTCTTCATTGTGTGGCTCTCATCTCAGAATCCTCATCTCATGACCTCGACGGGGTTTCGACACGACGAACACCAGGCAACCGATCGGCAGCGGGTGGAGCTGGCCATGCTCTGGTCGGCGATGTCGTCACTGCCGCATACGGGGCATTGCAGGGTTCCGTCCTTGCGGCGAAGTACCACGGTGTATTCAGAGGACAATCGGGTCCTGGTAGACGGGGTGATCCGCTCCGTTGACCAGACGGGACTGTTCAGCCATTCCACCGACACCTGCTCCACCCCGCTCACACAAGAGATGGCGGATCGAACATCGCTGGCGATCATCGACAAAGCGGGACACCCCGAGAAGGTGGGGACCAGACCGATCCTCACCGATCCGTCTGGACTCGCCGAGATCCTCTCCAACAGGCCAAGATCTACGATGGAGAGATCGGGGTACTCGGGGTCGAAAACCTGGTCCAAGGCCACCCTCACCGTGGCTTCAAGAGGGGTGTCGGTAGCCACCATCAGGCGGCGTTCTGGCTGGCGGCGGCATCCAGGGCTTGGCGAACCCAGGCAGTGTCAGCCCAGTTTGCCGAGGCATCGGCAATTCGCCGGCGAGAGTCCGGCCCACCGTTGCGCATGGTTGCCCTTAAGGGCTCCCAGTCGATTTTGCTGGTGAGCCACTTCTTGGACTCTTCGTCGTAGCGCAGGTTGTCGTCGGGAATCTCGAACCCATACCCCTGAAGTAAGGGAACAAACTTCTGGATGTAGGCGAAGCGTAAGTTCTCGTTGCGCTCGGATTTGATCTTCCAACGCAGCAGAGGGTCATTGGGGTCGGAATCGGGTCCAAAGAGTTGGACCGCTGGCCACCACCAGCGTTCCAGCGCTTCTTGGAACATCTGGTGCTGGGTCGGGCTGCCCTCGGCCAGCGACATCAACATGTCCTCTCCATGGCGAAGGTGGAATCCCTCTTCGGCAACGATCCGCTTAAGAACACGTTTGTAGGGGCCATAGGTGCACTCGGCGAAGACGGCTCGCTGGCTGGCGAAGGCGGCGGCGTCCACCAGGAAGGCGATGGCCACCTGATCGGCCCAGGTCACGGCCTGGTAATGAAAGACGTTGTGGAAACGGGACTTGCCGGAGAACAGCTCCTCAATCATCTGGTTCCGGGATTTGATCCCCATGTCGGCGGCCACCATGTAGAGCAGGTGAGCGTGTCCGATCTCGTCTTGGGTTTTGGCCAGAAAGATCTGTTTGAGCCTCAGGCCGGGAGCCTTGGGAATCCAGTCACGCTCGGTGAGCCCACCCATGAGTTCGGAGTTGGCGTGAAACTCGATGAAGCGGAAGACCTCCCGGCGAAACTCTGGTGGCATGTCGTCGTTGGGTTCGACTATGCCCCCGGCATCAATGAAGGTTTGGAAGTGGTCGAGATCAGTCCAGGTCCTCAAAGCGCTTGTCCGATCACAATTGGTCCGGTCACAATTGGTCCGATCACAGCTCAGTTCCGGTCATAGGGACGTGCCTTTCGGACGCTGGTCAATGGTCCGACTGAGTTTGCCGCCCTCGGAGCGGGGCAGCGAGCCGCAGTCTTCGATGCTCACGGTTACGCCGATGCCCAAGGAGGAGCGCATAGCGCTGCGGATTTGTTCGGCCAGGGCGGTGTTGGCGGTTTCGGAGGGGTGAGCGACCAGGGGTGAGGTCGGATCCCGCTCAACTCGAAGATGAAGGGTGTCCATGGTCGCTTCGCGGTCGACAACCAGTTGGAAGTGTGGACTGATAATGTCGCCGGAATCGGGTTTGGTGTTGAGTAGGGTGTGCTCCACCTGGCTGGGATAGACGTTCACACCACGGATAACCAGCATGTCATCGGCTCGTCCAACAATGGGTGACATCCGAGCGTGGGTTCGACCACACGGCGATGGTTCGTGGGTGATGGAGCACAGATCCCCGGTCCAGTAGCGCAGAACCGGGAAGGCCTGTTTGGTAAGGCTGGTGAGGACCAGGACACCAATTTCTCCGTCCGGCACCCGGTCGCCGCTGTCAGGGTCAACGATCTCTGGAAGGAAGTGGTCCTCCATGATGACCAGACCATCTTTGGCTGCGGTCTCACATGCAACGCCGGGTCCAATAACCTCGGAGAGTCCGTAGATGTTCACGGCCGTAATGCCCAGGCCACGCTCGATGGCGGCCCTCATCTCGAAGGTCCAGGCCTCGGCCCCCAGGATCCCGACCTTGAGGGAACAGTTTTGAGAGTTATCGCCGAGCAGTTCGGTGAGGGTGAGAGCATATGAAGGAGTGCAGCAGATGGCCTCGGGGGCGAAGTCTTCGATCAGCATGAGCTGACGCTCGGTGTTTCCACCAGAAATGGGTACCACGTTGATACCAGCGGCTTCGGCTCCGCCGTGCAAACCGAGTCCGCCGGTGAACAGTCCGTACCCGTAGGCGTTGTGCAGCATCCAGCCCGGTTCGATACCGGCACCACGGAGGCATCGGGCGACGCAATCGGCCCAGATCTGCAAATCGTCTTCGGTGTAGCCAACCACCGTCGGCTTGCCGGTGGTCCCGGAACTGGCGTGAATACGGGCCAACTCAGACCGGTCCACGGCAAAGAGGCCGAAGGGGTAGTTGTCCCGAAGGTCGACCTTTTTCAGGAAGGGGAGTGACGCCAGGTCGTCCAACGATGTTGGGTCGGGGAGATCGTTCAGCCGTTCGGACATGAACGGGACCTTGTCGCGAAGGGTCTTGACCGTTGCCCGGAGACGTTCGAGTTGGAGGGCCTCCAGATCGGGGCGGGGCATCGTCTCGATGTCAGGCTGAAAGAAACCCGGCTCGGTCATGTGGATCCGTTCGATGGGAGGTGGGAGCTGTGCGGCAGGTGTCGTGTTGCGGAGATGTCGACGGTCAGGATCGCGTCTGTGTCGCTGGTCACAACCTAGGGTGAGTCACAAGGTAAGGCCAGACCACGACATCGTCAAGTCCTTAACGACTTTTGGTTCTGTCGGCCCGTCAGCGTTTGGTTGCCCCCGAGTAGAGCAGCTTGTTACCCGAGCGGGGTAGCAAGAAGCTTGCGCATGATGCGGCTGAAGGCTTCGAGCTCTTCGGGGTCCAAGGTATTGAAGTGAACGGCTTCCCGGTCGTTCTGATCCCGATAGGCCTGTTTGGCTCTGTTTTCTCCCGAGGCCGTCAAACGAACTGTGACCAGGCGACGGTCGGCCTGATCTCGGCTTCGTTCCACTAACCCATCACGCTCAAGAGTGTTGAGGACACCGGAGATGGCAGCCCTGGTTACACCGGAAAAGGCGGCTATCTGGCGAGGCTCAAGTTCCCCGAAGACCCAAACCGTGAACAGGACCCGGAATCCGGCGATGGAAAGCCCCAGAGGTCGATGGACCTTGACCTCCATGTCGTGGAGCAAACGAGAAGAGACTCGGAACAGGTTGAAGGCCGCCGAGAAGGTGCTGTGGTCAATGCTCTGACCGAGTTTGGTGACGGCGTCAGAGGACCGTTGTTCGAAGTGGTCGATCAGCTCATTGTCATCGTTGTTGGTGCTCGCCATGGTGGCCAGACTCTACCTGCTGGGCCACTGGACACTGGGATTCTGCTCCCAGCTACCAGAGGCCGTGGCCAGGGGCTACGCTAAGCGAACGTCGGAATCAACGCCGAGCCACCTTCCCAAGGAGCTATCTATGCTTATCGCCCACCGCCTCATCGCAGCCCTGGATCGATTGGTCCCAGCACCCAATGCCGAGGCCCATTGTGATGGTCCTTGTGGTGTGTATGACCCAGCGAGCGCTCGGATCGCCGGTGAGGCAGTTCTGTCCATGGCCAAGAAGATTGTCGCCCTGGACATGTCGGCTGAGGGTTCACACAACACCTACTCCCGCTATGTGACCATCAAGGAAGAGCAGGCCGACATCGTTAAGCGGGAACTGTGCATCCTGTGGCATGACTATTTCAAGCCCGAGCATCTCGAGGCCTATCCCGATCTGCACACCATCTTCTGGAATGCAGCCAAGCAGGGTTCCACCTGCAAGACCACCGTTAGCGTCGAGGCCTGCGAAGAACTCATGAGCATGATCGAAACCATCCACAATATGTTCTGGGAGTCCAAGGGCCGCGAGGTTCCCTGGTACACGGCTTCCTGATCGCACGGGACTCTTCGTTCGAACACAGAATGTGAATGCGGCCGCCGTTGGTGAGGTGGGAGCCTGGCTCCTACGTCGTCGGCGGCGGTTTCGCGTCCAGGGTCCGAGCATGCTGCCCACCCTCAAACCCGGTGAGTTTGTTCTGCTCGACCCAAAAAGGGAGGCGACCATTGGCGACCTGGTGGTCGCGGACCACCCAGGCAAGCCGATCCGGATCCTGAAGCGAGTCGCTGGCCTTGATGAGACCGGCAATCTAGTTCTGCTCAGCGACAACCAGGATGCTGGTAACGACAGTCGACACTTTGGACCGGTCTCGCCCCAGGCGATCCACGGACTGGTCACCCTCAGCTTGAGTTCACCGGGCAAGTCGCTGCTAGGCCCGAACTAAGGCCCCTAAGCTGAGGCTCCCATAGCTGGGGCCCCAAAGCTGAGATCGTCTGGTTAGCCTCCTTGGGTGCTTTCGGTCGCTAGTCTCACCAAATCGTTCGGTCCTCGTCTCCTGTTCCGAGACGTTACCTTTCGGCTCTCCGATAGCCGCCGTATTGCCCTGGTTGGCGGAAACGGGGCGGGCAAGACCACCATGTTGGAGATAATCGTCGGCCTTCAGGAGTACGACAGTGGAACGGTTTCGCGCCGCAAGGGCTGCCGGGTTGGCTATCTGCCCCAGGAGATCCTTGATGTCTGGACCGACAGCGTCATCGCTGAGGTTCTCAAGGGAGCGGCCCACATCCTGGATTTGGAGATCGAACTGCGGGCTCTGGAAGCTCGCATGGGAACAACGACGGGGGACGAACACGACGAGGTCATGGCCGCCTACGGCGACCTGCAGAGCCAGTTCGAGCAACTGGGTGGCTACCTGATCGAAGCCGAAGCTCGCCGCATTCTGGGCGGGCTTGGTTTCACTGCCGAGGACATGGATCGCCCCTTGGCTGAGATGTCTGGAGGTTGGCAGATGCGGGCCTCACTGGCCCGCCTCCTGTTGCAGAATCCCGATGTTTTGGTACTGGACGAACCCACCAACCACCTCGATGTTGATTCGGTTCAATGGTTGGAAGGCCAGCTCCAGTCCTTCCCCGGAGCCATCCTTTTCGTCTCTCATGATCGTGACTTCATCGACGCCGTGGCCCAGCGAGTCATCGAGTTGGCCCGTCAAGAAGCGGTGGAATACGTCGGGGGATTCGCCGAGTTCGTCGTACTACGAGAAGAACGTATTCGCATGGCCGAAGCGGCCGCCGCCAATCAGGCGCGCAAGATCGCCCACGCCGAGCAGTTCATCGAAAGGTTCCGCTACAAGGCCACCAAGGCCCGCCAGGTACAGTCTCGAATCAAAACCCTGGCCAAACTGGACACCATCCACGTCCCGGAACTGGAAGAACTCAAACTGAGGTTCGCCTTCCCCGAGCCGCGCCGCTCCAGCCGAGTGGTCATCGAGATGACCGAGGCCTCCATTGGCTACGGTGATGGCGTTCCCGTGGTGAGTGGGGCCAATCTGGTAGTCGAGCGAGGCCAGAAACTGGCACTCATTGGACCAAACGGGGCTGGTAAGTCCACCGTTCTCAAGGCAGTCTTGGGTCAGCTGGAACCGGAAGTGGGCACGGTCAAAATTGGTTCCAACGTTGACATCGCCTACTTTGCCCAGCATCAGGTCGATGCCCTGGACATGTCCAAAACGGTAGAGCATGAGTTTCGCTACAAGGTGGGAGCGGGAGCCGGAAACCGCAACCTCCGAACCATCCTGGGCTCCTTCGGCTTCTCCGGTGACGCCGTTGACCGCCGGGTTGGCGACTTGTCCGGCGGAGAACGCACCCGGCTGGCCCTGGCCGAGGTGATGTGCAATCCGGTGAACTTGCTGATCTTGGATGAACCGACCAATCACCTGGATATTCAAAGCTGTGATGTGTTGGAGGATGCGCTTCAGGCCTATCCGGGAACGATCCTTCTGGTGAGTCACGATCGTTACCTGGTTCGAAACGTGGCCGAGGCTCTGGTGGAGGTGAGGGAGGGCAAGGTGACTCAACACCTGGACGTAGAAGAACGGGTGCTCAACCCGTCGGGCCATCGGGCCAAGGCAATGGCCAGTTCTCGGCCAGCCAAGTCGGCGCCGGCCGGTGCCCGTAAGTCCGAGGTGCGCAAGGCCGAGAAACGAGCAGAGGCTGAGGCGAGGAACGACAAGTCTCGCTCCACCCGAGACTCCCGCAAGCAGTTGGCTCGACTAGAACGTCAAGTAACGCGCTCCGACGAGGTCCTGGCCGCCATCGAGAGCCAGCTAGCGGATCCGGCCATCTATGAAGACAAGGCGGCGATGCGAGATCTGCTGGCCACCCACGAGAAGGCCAAAGAGAAGTCAGCCGAGCTGCTGAGCCAGTGGGAGAAGGCGGCCGAAGCTCACGGTTGAGCGGGCCGCAGACCAGCAGGCCCAGATGGGCAAGTCAACATGGGGCGAGCGTCAGGAAAGAATACGGGCGTTGTTGATGAGACCCAGGTGGCTATAGGCCTGGGGGAAGTTCCCAAGGGAGCGCTCCGTGGCAGCGTCGTATTCCTCGGCCATCATTCCCGTCTTGCCCGTGAGTTCCACCAGTTGGTTAAACAGTTCTAAGGCGTCGTTTTCTCTGCCGATCAGGGCCAGTGACTCAATCAGCCAACTAGTCATCAGGTTGAAGCCGCCCTCTCGCCCCGGGAGGCCATCGTCTTCCAGGTAGCGATGAACGGTCGGCCCATCTCTCAGTTCTCGTTCCACTGCGGCCACGGTGGAGGCGAATCGTTCGTCGCTGGGGTCGATGAGCCCCCACATTCCTACCGCCAGGACTGAGGCATCAAGGTCATCGCCGTCATAGGCGGCGGTAAAGGTGCCGCGGTCGGGGTTCCAGCCGTGCAGGAGAATATCGTTGGCAATCTCGTCTCGTAGGGTGACCCACGCTTCGGGTTCGCGATCCAGGAACTGATCTGCGATAGCAATGGCTCGGTCGACGGTGACCCAACACATCACCTTGGAGTACACATGGTGTCTGGGCGGCTTGCGGATCTCCCAGATTCCGTGGTCGGGTTCTTGCCAGCGGCGGGAGACGGCCAAGACCATGGCCTCCACCAGCTTCCAGTGTTCGGTCGATAGGGCTTCACCGCGAGTGAGCAGCACGTGGACCAGGTCAACAATGGGGCCGAAGACATCCAGTTGGACCTGGCCATCAGCGGCGTTGCCAACCCGGACTGGTCGAGAACCCCCGTAGCCGGGTAGCTCGGCGATCTCGGCCTCGGGCGGGAGGTGGCGTCCGGTCACGTTGTAGAGGGGGGCAAGGCGCTCAGGATCGCTGCGGGTCTCCAAGATGTTCAGTACCCAATCGAGGTAGGCCATGCCCTCGGCGTGGGAGTTGAGATTGGCCAAAGCGGTGGCCGTAAGGGCAGCATCACGTAACCAGCAGTACCGGTAGTCCCAGTTGCGTACTCCGCCAAGATGCTCGGGCAGACTGGTGGTGGCGGCCGCCAGAATGGCGCCGGTTGGGCCGTGGCAGAGCCCCTTCAGGGTGATGGCACTACGGGCAACTAGATCTCGTTCCAAAAGGGGCAGCTCCAGCTTGGAGGTCCAGTTTCGCCAGAAGCGTTCTGAGTCTTCGCGACGATCGGCTTCGGGGCGGGCATCGGGTCGCAGGGTCCCGGTTCCACAACGCATCTCCAGCGATACCGCGCCGTTGTCCAGGTTGACTCGACCAAGAGCAGTCTGGTGGTTTCCGTCGGGAATGATTTCCCACTGGACGTGCGGAGCCCGCAGCACGATTAGATCAGCACCACCACGGACCACGATCCCGTCGGGTCGAACCTCCAGCTGGGTGGGAACCCGTCCGAAGTCAATACGAGGGGCGAAGCTGATCAGGGCTTGCCCGGATCCTTCGAGTACCCGGATGAGATCGGATCGGCCGGCCAGGCGGCGGCTTCTGCCACTGGAAACATCCAGGTAGTCACAAACCGTGAAGTCATCGAAGTGTGATTCCAACACCATGGTGTTGGTCAGATAACGCTGAGAGATTGGCTGTTCTTCCTGGGGGCCGGTGATGGCGAAATGGCCCGCTGATGGCCCACCGAGAAGCTCGGCGAAGACGGCGGCCGAATCGATCCGTGGCGCACACAACCAGGTCACCCGGGCACTGGGACTCACGATGGCGGCAGTTCGCAGGTCGGACAGCATCGAATGATCCTGGATCGGCGTTAGTCCCGACCCGCTGAGCCACTCGGACCGTAGTTCTGCCACCAGGGCCAAGACTTGGGCGACCATGTCGGGGTCTTGGACCCGGAAAGCCGCGGCGCTAGTCCCGTCGCCGACCTTCACCCCGATGTCCGGGCCGGCCATGCTACGAAAGCCGTCTTCGTCGGTTACATCGTCGCCAAAGAAGAGGACGGCCGAGGCTCCGATTTGGGCCCGAATGGTGTCCAGGGCCCACCCCTTGTTGGTTTCGATGACGGACATTTCCATGATCTCGTGGCCATTGCGGGTGTGTATTTGATCCCACCCGGCCGGGCCATGCACCAGTTCGTTGCGGGCCGAGGTCTTCTGGTCCTCGCTTAACCCTCGTAGATGAAAGGTGACACCGGTGGGCTTCTCCTCTACCAGCGCACCGTACTTTCTTCCCAGTTCGTGGACCGCTTGGGTGAGATGTCGACGGCGTTCCACCACCTCCGGTTCTAGTTTGGAAGCGAACCCAAGATCGAACTCACCACCATGGCTGCCGACGAGTCGGATCTCTTCGGGGAAGCGGGAGAGGGCGGCTAGGTCGCGTAGGCTGCGACCGGAAATAACCGTCACGTGGGTGTTGGCTAACTCGGCCAGAGTTCGCATGGCTGATACCGATTCTCGGTTGGCCCTCGCCTCCATGGGATCATCCACTAGAGGGGCAACGGTTCCGTCGTAATCGCAAGCCACCAAGAGCGAGGGAACCCGGGCAAGCTGCCGGAGACGTTCGCCCAATTCAGCAAGACTGTCGCTGGTCATCCTGAGAAGTTAGCGCCTTCGGAGCGGGCTTGGTTGCCTTAGGCAGGAGTGTTGTGATTTAGGTTGCTCGTGATCTTGCCGATGGGAGGTGCACAAGCCGCTTTCTGAGGTGAAGATGGGCCGGATCCTCGGTGCTCTACCCTCTGAGCGTGACGGGTGAAGAGGTAGCGATTTCTATGGCAGACAACGAAGGCTCCA
>JAUTBV010097856.1:0-16529 GCA_032361325.1 Lepetodrilus fucensis
CACTACCACTACCACTACCACTACCACTACCACTACCACTACCACTACCACTACCACTACCACTACTACTACTACTATTATTATCACCATCATCTATAATATTTCTCTATTTCTCTTTTTCTATCTCTTTCTTCCTTTCTTCTATTTTTCCCTTTCTCTTTCCTCCATTTCTCTCTATCTTGTATGAATTACCACTTTTACTCTTTCATTCTATATTTACCTAACTTACTAGTATCTCCATTCATATCTATCTCTATATCTCTCGCATATCGCATTCTCACTCAAACCAATACCCACTAAATCCAATCCATACTCAACACAGTTCGTACTATATGTTTATCAAGGGCATTAATCACAAGGACAAACAAACAAGAACTAGACAGGCGGTCAGTCTACATGATCTACAAATTGAATTCATTTCACTCCAGACCCTATTACCTCATGCATTACGTGATTGGTGACAGAACACCTCCCATAACACCTCATATTTGGTGACGGAAAACATCATAAAAACCTAGTATGATGACAGAAAACTTAATAAAAACCTAGTTTGATGACAGAAACTTCCTAAAATATTTTATAGCTTGTTGACAGAAACAATCCTAAAGCACTTTCTAATTTTGTGATAGAACACTGCACAAAACACCTCATAGTTTGATGACAGAACACCTACTAAACCCCTCCTAGTTTGTGACGGAATATTTCCTAAAACACATCCTAGTTTGGTGACCAAAAAATCCCTGGTAAAACATACCCTAGTTTTGATGACAGATTACTTCTTTATGATTTTAAACCTTCTAGTTTAGTGACAGAACATTTCCTGAAAAAACTATCCTAGTTTGATGACAGAATGCTTATTAAAACACTTCCTAGATTGGTAACAGAAAGCCTCCTAAAACACAGAATAGTTTGATAACAGAACTCCTCCTAAAACATGGACTAGTTTGGTGACAGAACACCTCCTAAAACACTAGTTTGGTGACAGAACCTGCAAGTTCCTAGCAACAAGCAGAGTAAATGTGCTATAAGACCAACATCATAAATTATTCAACACTACAAGAGTTAAGACTAGTGTCTGTGAAAACCTTTCTGGTGGGTTGTAGGAGGACTGTTGACCCTATTGACGAGTGGGAAGGGCCAGAGATCGGGCAAACGACAAACATTATATTTTAAGATGTTTGATGTGAAGCTTAAAGACGTGTGAATGGTTAGATGTCCTTATTGCAGTTGGTGAGTGCAACATAATATCTCCGTATGCAAATACTCCCTGGGAGCGCTGAAGGAGATATTTATTACCTATTCACATGTAGAACTGTACCTCTATTCACATGTAGAACTGTACCTCTATTCACATGTAGAACTATACCTCTATTCACATGTAGAACTATACCTCTATTCACATGTAGAACTGTATCTGTAATCTCCACTTTCATAGTAATAGAAAACCATCATGGTTATATGTGAATTTCTTGACAAAACTATTTGTATCATCTTGAAATATTTTGTCGAATCTATTATTTGACTATTCAAAGCTATATTTATTGATCTTCATACAGGTTGTATAAAATAAATATTAACGATGACTGATATTTAAATGTTGTTGAACAGTTAATCTACAGAGTACATAAAATTTCAATGACCTGCCTGAGATATGATACTCTGGAAGATGTATCTCCTAGACATTGTACTGTATTAAGATCTGCTTCGTGGAATGAGTTATTCAAATGTCACTTCTTAAGTACCATGTTTTTCCAATGATGTTGATTCCAAATCTGTGTGCATCTGATGAGGCACACATCAATTCTGATCCATTTTACAATGCGATATATAGAGTAGATACAGTAAGGACTGTTAATAATATGATCATTTCACAATAAGAAACAAGTATTTTACTAGGAACTAAGTATCTCGTTGGTTGTCATGGAGATGTGTCTTTGAGATACTTCTATAATGGGAATATTGTTATGTAAATGTCAGTATTTCTGTTAAATGTCAATGCTTCAGGTGATACAGCACACTACTTATTTATTTCTTCATAATTAACATGTTAAAGCTTTACAATGGGAGAGAGAATGGATATTTATTTAGGTGAAGTATGCCATTTAAATCAAACTAATTTTGCTTGAGGGGCTTAATATTGATTTCTACTTCTTGTTTTTCTAAGCAATGATTGCTTATATTTACCCTGTGATAGCTGTACACTGTGGATCGGATATCACATCTTCTCCTGGTCGTCTATTGAAGGATAATGCTTAACGATTTTATATCTTTAAAATGAAAGAATGACATATTAGTATGTTTACAACCGTGATTGGCAGCTCACACAATTGTGTCCAAACATTTCTCTCCTACTATAGTAATATAAATGTAATGCCACCTTTAATTGCATTAGGTCAGAAGGTCAAGGTCATGTTACAGTAACAGCAGAGGATGGGGTCATGGACACATTGACACAACTCTGGAAAGTAGGTCACCATCAAACTGGAAAAAAACTTCATAACCTATGTAGGCATCATTACATATTTATTTATTGAAAAGAAAATGACTAGGGAGACATGCTATAATGTTTTCTTTAACATTGTTATTCAATAAATGCAAAAGTTAACTTACTAGATCATTTCAAAAGTAATATACTGATAAATATTAAAAGTTTTTGTCTGAGAAAAGTATACTGATTTAACTGTGAGCAATAGATGAATGGTATTATACCAGATGAACACTGAATATAACCAGCGAGGACTGGTAACATTTTATCCTTACACGACCGCATGTCGTGTTACTTTTTGTTTATTTTTCAAGATGTATATCGTCGTTCACTGGCCAACATGTATGAGGATGGGTAACTTCTCAGACTTACCAGTCCTCATGTCTGGCAGTGAAATTGCTGGAGTTTTATATACTGATATTATACCAGATGAACACTGAATATAACACGTACAATTGTATGTCAAGGTCATAAATTTTCTACTGTCAAGACAGTATTATTTGTTAATTGTATGGATGATGGATATCTTAAGAAATAATAGTGTTATACTGTCCCATGTGTACTGCTAGCTGAAATTAAATGAATTATTAAGTTTCTGGTTCCTGTGGATATTATTGCTGTTCTGCACGTGTCGCGTATAGGTGTGGAGCAGTAGACGGCTTTGTTCTCGTATAATTCTGACCTGTTTTGTAATGAGGTTCCCAATCAGTGAATTCCATTTTACTGCAAGTTTTAATACCGAAATGAGACAGCGAGTCTATCTTTCTCTTCCCCAAAGCATTTTACCCCTTCTAATTATCTTTGTCCATAAATATTTTAGGAGCTCGGCCAAGTCTAGCTGGAGAGGCGATACCTAGGTCGTTCCGACCTTCGTGGTCCTTACCATAGATAATGGTCATCATGAGTGCACTGAAAAGATTTGAAAAATATTTAAGGATTTTAATATTGAATAATACCAGCACAATTGAATTTTTACGTCCTTTTAATGAGATGCTAATTAAATATTTATTTCAAAACATATTGATTTTCCAATTAAACTAAGAGTGTTTCAATATAAGAGACAAAACAAGCCCTTTTATGTTCTCTTATGAATAATTTCACTTTTGAAGATATGGGAAGACTCTTTATGTACTGAAGCATTTAATTTGAAATGATTTTCATTGATAAATTAAAGATAATTTGTAAATTATTGGCCCCCAAAATCCCTAAAGCTAAATACAAATTTCTAGATTTGTTCTTTAACTCGGGATCAGCTTTAAAAAATCACATTTCATTGGCTAATAATGGCTTCATGTAGAGCGACATCTGTACCCCTTATTTCGTAAAACATTCTCCAAATGGGGACACAACTCACATTAGTTGTAATACTTTTTAAGATCTTCAGTTTCACTTAACCACATCACGAACACCCTCGCGAGCAAAGTGAAAATCTTAACCCATGTCGATTCCGCGTGACCCAGAAAAACGGAATCGTGCATGAAACGCACGTGTCCCCATACCCGTGTAGACATTGTGTCGTCAGATTTCGTCAATTTGGCTTCCACCTCTAGTGTAATTACTAATTGCGTTATCTTAATTACTATAATTACTACAGGAGATGCACACCAGCTCTGTGAATCTGAGAGACGCGTTGTCAAGTATCCAGTTTTAATTTGACAGTACTCTCCAGAAACCTGTCATTCCATTGCTACACGGAGTAATGGTGACTTCTAGACATGATAATAGTGAGGTTACCGTTACCGGGTAACTTGTCTGATGTTGCTGTTAACTTGCCTGATGGCCATTCACAGTCGCACGAATGTTTGTAAAAATACAAATATAGAATCATAATCATATGATCCGATCTGAAATGTACATTCCGTATAGTAGTAATCATATTTAACCTTCTTTCAACTGCAGGCAAGCATAGATGCCCTATAAGGCTAAGACTCTGACTCACTGAACAGGCATGCTTAATGTAATTATGTGCTGTCACAAATTAATTTTTAGAAAGAACAAAAATTATATTAATGTCAAGAGAATTGAAGGCGTGGATGTTATTTTAAATTTTGATTTAAAGTTCATGAACTGATTTTTCTCAATTGATTTTCATTATGATATATGGATATTAATTTTGTTATCACATCTATATCTCTGTGCCTGAATTTTCAAAATAAAAATGTAATTGGTAAAAAAAAAAATCTGTATTGTAATGCAACTTTGAGCAGGAATTCGCATTTCTCAAGAAAATAAACACCACCTCAGTTCCAATTGTTAACTGCAAACTGCATCTCATGAAAAACTGCAGTGAATCCAATTTTACAAATGACTTTTATATCTTAGCTGCGTTCTGGGTTTATTTTTTCTAGAAATTGGGTGCCTGGTATTTTCATTACCGTATAAATTATAAATATGTAACGATTGGTTATTCATATTAAACAGTTGTGGACATAAATGGAAACCTTGACTATATCTATATATACAGACCATATTCAGTTCCATATAATGATACAGGGTTGAAATCTACTGCTTCTTAATTTACATTGATGTTTCTAAATATCAAAAACGTTATCAAGTCCATTTCATTAATTCCACATTAATAACGCCCACACAAGATTGATTTATTACTGTTACGATAAAAAAGTTTGGAAATTTATGTTTTTTTATCAAGATGCACTTATAATTGGTTATCTTGAACCTCAGACATATTTGACTGTGAAACTAGTGCATATGGTTATTTTAAACTGGATTCCATCTACAAAATTGAACATGTTAGCCACATGAATATATTGCAACATAAAGTTGATATGGCAGATATTTTTTTCCATTTTCTTTCATTTTTTTCTCCAATCCAGTATGTCCCACAGTATGTCATCTTGTTTCTTAATTTGGGCAATAAAGAGAATATTTCCACATTTTGTCATCTGCGATATCTGCGGGACTGTGATTGCTGCGGGACAGCTGTTGTAACAGGTGACATGGTGGTGATATGTGTGAATGTCTGTGTATCACATGTCCCAGCTCAGTTACAGCATCATGACATCTGGAATAATTTGAGGATTGTTTTATTACAAGTTTATTAAGTCCATTTTCCTCTTATACGCCATTTGCAACATTTGTGTGGTGCTATGATATCATTAAGTGCTTAGGAGGGTGGGAAAGATTTAATCGGCTTCGGTACTCTCAAATTATTATTATTGCATCATTGCAATAAGCATGTTCTATTATCATTGACAAGCCATATACTGCCATAGTCCCAGTGGTTTATGCTATTATCACTACCAGTCATCAGATGTGGTTATTGTTGTCATTATCGCCATTGACATCTGTTGTCATCATTGATAAAACCGTGTTTCATCAAAACACAAAGTTGTTCGGGTTTGAATCCTGTCTGAAAGTCTTTTCTTCTTCTCCATGATGCCAAAATAAGTTCCATATTCTAAGAAGATTGGGGATGATCTTGTGCACAGTATTCGGCTGTGTCGGCAATGAGACATTGGTCTTTCTGTAACACAAACTTGTTATATGGATCGTTCTCCAACAAAAGCTGGATGTTTAATTTACTCAAATTCTCCCTGCTGAATAAAATCAAAGTGTTCTATTTCTGCATGTGATCGGGCAAATTATGTCTCCTTCAGCAGGGAGAAGGTTAAGAATTACCATCATCAGTTATAACCATTATTATCATCATCCTAGTAAATCACCCTCCATATCCTGAACATCTTCTCATCGCAAATGGGTGAAAGATTCCCACAGCAACGTTAAACCCCATATTCACTCGCTCACTGAACATCTTCAACATCATCATCATCATCATCAAAATCATCATCATCATCATCATCAAAATCATCATCATCATCAGTATCAGTATCACCATCATCAACTATAACATCATCACCACAACCACCATCATCAACAACAATAATAACATCATCAACATCATCATCAACATCATCATAATCATCATCACCATTTGAAAGTCATTTCTGTCATCATTTGTGTCATCATTACTTCCATCACCATTCTCATTGTTTTTATTATCATGAAAACTAATGCTATGTATACAGTATGTGTATATGGAACAATAGTTTGCATGTTTAATGTTCTACATCTTTGTCAGGTTTATGATAATTTTCACAAACGAAATAATACTACGACAGGCTTAGCCTATCATATTCCCTGTCTATGTATATCTACATAGTTGGACAGAGGATATGCCATCTATATAGCAACCACGGACACAATGACCGTCACATCGGACACACTTATGGACACACTTACTGGCGACGGTGAGGACATTTACCTGACATTTACCTATTGAAAGTCTCCACTGTTACCGCTACAGCAGTATCACATGACACACAAGCTGTGATGGAAGCAATGAAATAGGATTGCCTTTCACTGTGCAAATACTAATAACCCTAGTCTCTGCTAATGTGGGATATAGTATATACTGTATCTCTGATATCTTCTTCTTCATCAGTAAGCTATGTTGTCTCATCTCTCCTGTGTCTTAACGTTAACTCTTAGTCCTCCTGGAAGTGATATGTAGAACGTATTGTGATAAATCCAGCAGGGAGAGTGTTAATGCAGGTATTTGTAATTTATATTTGTGTATGTTATTAATCAGTTGTAATGATATGTATTCTGTTGAGGCTAATCATGGTAGCTTGTACCCGTACATTTTCTACAAATTATGTTGCGATGATCATATTATGAAGAGGTATGTGATGATCGTATTATAAAGAGGTATGTAGAACATATTTTTATGCACAGTATGAACATACAGTGACGGCATACCTATTCCTGTGAAATGTAAACAAGCAATTTAACATGTGTTTTTTCTTTGATTTCTACATTGCTGGGGAACTGAACTTTGTAATGTAGGTCGTTTTGTGGTATTTGAATCACTGAATCAGTAGTTATGCATAAATACGTTAACACTGTCGTCTATGGGATTTCTAATGGTGGTTTATAACCTATATGTAATGTCTGTCCAAGGTCTATACACGAATATACTGTCTATCCTGTATGTCCTGTATGTCCTATCAATGCTGTATTCTACAGCCTCTCTTGTCCTAATTGTCTGTGACAAGTTCTGTGACAAGTTCACTTTAGTACTTATTTATCAGATATTTTCCTGAGATACGTTTGAATGAAACCTAAACAAAAGTCTGTTTTCTAATGTCTGCCATAGTCTAAGCTACTTCTGGCTTATTGTGACAGTTCTGTTCCATTAAACTCCATTACACATTCAGACATTGAGTGAGCTTTGGCTAATTGACATCCAGACACATGTCTTGGGGACTCTTCTTGTAGGTTCTTCTTGTAGACTGTTTTTAGTAGACACTGCATTGTAGACTCTGCTTTGTAGACTCTTGTCTTGTAGACTGTTTTCTAGACCATCTTGTAGACTTGTATACTGCTTTGTAGTCTTTTGTAGACTGTCTTCTAGGCTATTTTGTAGACTGTCATATTGACTGTCTTGTAGACTTTGCTTTGTAGACTCTTCTCTTGTAAACTGTCTTCTAGACTCTCTTGTAGACTCTCTTGTTGACCTTCGTGTTAACTGTCTTGTAGTAGACTGTGCTGTCAACTGTATTGTATTGACTGTCTTGTAGAATATCTTGTATTTCATCTTATAAACCAGGGTATCATTTCTCGAAGCTCTATTAGAGATTGCTATGCAAGTCCTTATGGTCTCATAGTAGATTTGAGAGCTTCAAGAAAGTATACCCCGTCTTGTATAAAATGTCTCATACCCTGTCTTGTATAAAATGTCTTGTACACTGTCTTGTATATGCTATTGACCAATACTCAGTAAGCATTGGCGGCTGCACCAGAACATCCTGGTCACAGCAAGAACACCCTGAACATGAGCACCAGTGGAATGTCCTGAAGAATGTCCTGAGGAATGTCCTGAAGAATGTCCTGAAGAAAGTCCAGTTGACTTCCAGGAACCGTGACCATCTCAGAGCTGACCAGAGATTTCTGGAATAGTCAGCATATGTCTGAGTGAAGTCACAGACCAACATCATGTCTGTTACACAATTCTTGAACTAGATGATGACGTTGGGATGCTTGGGTGACTCTGGTGGTGCTGTCTAGACTTTGGGGATGTGGTTGGTTAACAATAGGCAGAGATATGTCAATGAGTGGTCATCCTGACTTACTGTGCTCAGATTGGGTTGTGTTCTCTGTCTAGTGTTCTTAATTGAGATGGCATTTCTTCTTGATTGAGTTCAGATGTTCCTGATTCAAGAACACTGGTACAGAAATTGTAGCATACATTTGGACTGTTTACCTTTAGTCATTATCCAAATACCAGTAATTTGCTGTAAATTATATCCTGACCAGGTATAAATTGGTAATATTGTCTCCAGTGATTAAATTATTGACTATCGGAAGTGAAAAACGGAAGTCTTATTATTCATGTATTTCTTAAATTCACGATTAAACACAGATCGTGAAATTCATGACAAATACAGACACGCGATTGATACCCGTTTTATGGTATCACACTTTGACACATCCATGTAATCTCTTATTACTAAGATTGGTGTTAGTTTACCTTGCGCTCTTTCATATAGAAGACCACAGATCCATAACCTAGATCTACTGGTCTGCGTTTCACGAAAGGGGTGTAAATTTATGCCGGACGTATATCAGGACATAAAGCATGGAGTACATGCAAATCTGTGCATGCGCTCCGTGCTTTACGTCCCGCGTAAATTTACACCCCTTTCGTGAAACGCATCCCCAGTCAGCGTTAAAGTCTTCTACAAATAGTGACATCAGAAACATGTTTCACCAACATTTGCATATTTATACTTTTTCTGGTAAGACCTTCTGATAGCATTGATTGTTTCCAAGTCTGTTATTGGCAATCCTCTTCAGAGGACATCTTCATCAAGATCGTAATTCTGATTGATTTTGGTTTCTGTGGCAGTATTAAATTTGGCGCCAAATAGTGCGCAGTTTTTGTTCCATTTCAGAAATATCTGAAGGAATTGATTCTTATCGTAGTCCTTGTACAAATGATAAACCTTTGTTCATTTATTGAGGTGCATCGTTACATAAGATTACAACATGGATGAGTTATTTTCTATTTTGAACATTTTGTCTCAGAATGACGAAATGTGGCATGAATGATATCAGCATTTTAAATGCATTGGAAATTTGTACCAAAATAACAAATAATCTTTAAATACTTCAAACTTATTAAATATGTCTGCCGACACCCACTACTTGATAGTAGAATCATTAACTTTCTAAAGTTGACTTTTTTATATGTTTTACAATATAGGTACATGCAAAAATCTAAAAATGTAAAATGTGTCTTTTCTTAATACAATTAATTTAAAAACATAGCCATGATACTATTCACAAACCAAAGGTGACACACTGATATTTTTAGATACTTATTTCTTAATGATGTTTTCCAAAATATATGTAAATTTTTCTTACCTACATATACCATTTTGAAGACTAAGGGTATACATTTAACCCTTTCCATGCTGGATTAGGCGGTACAGGCCCCGAGATTAAGAAACTTTTCTGAGTACGATTTCATACTCAACTCAACTCAAATGTTATGTTTTTTAGTATAGCACATGAGTTGAGCACTAAATTGTACTCAGAAAGGTTTCGTAATCCCAGGGCCTGGCACAACTCATTAAGGCATTTCCAGAGGGTTAATACTGATCAGCATATATGGGTCACTTACACTCTAAAAGTGTTACTTTTTTCTTTAAATTCCTATACTATCGAACATGGGACATTGAATATTGCAGATGGTTTTTCCCTCCTGTTATTTCTGTGGATCCACGATAACACAAGCTATGTTTTAATTATTACACGCTCCACTGCCTACTGGTGGTCTTTTATGTCCCCTACTTGATGACATTGGTGGCCGGTGGTCAGACAAGCTCATTGGTCAGTTCACAGTGGACCACACAGAGTGGTCACAGACAGGGATGGTCATCAAAGACCTCGGGATCATCTGACCATGTCTGGACAAACTCGGACCCAATGCCTGGACACTATCGCACCCAGTGTGAGATTTCGCCAACCATGTCTCACCTGATATCACTGCTATTTTATGTCTCACCTGCTATCACTGCTATTTTATGGTCCAATGTTGGCAGTCACAGAGCTATAATTTCGATCAAATGAGACGTTTGTCTCTCTGGTGAAATTTGTTACTGTCCACATGTCTCGTGTGATGGTTACTTCAAGGGAATCAACACCGATTCAGGGGAATTATGATGGTCATACGACTATATGTTAATGTCTACTCTGTATTTTGATGGTTTTCGTGGACAGATTATGTGTATATGACTTCTGGCATGATCACTAACCTGGGTGCTGCTCCAATAACTACGTCATTATTCTATCTTTATTTGTGTACTTTTATTAAGTGAGCATCATTATATTCATATTATTCAACATAGATGGTGGATTTCTACTGTGGAATAACTTTTCAATAATCAACAATGTTGATTTTGTCAAAAGTGTTATTTGATGATTGTGACGTCGTCGCCAGACAATGACTTTAACGTCATGACTTTGACATGATAGGCGGACGAATGCTCATCAGTGGACTGTGGCCACTTCTCTATGTCAAGTCGTTTTTTGGTAGTTTATCATGATTTATTCCAATAAAATGATTATGTTGAATAATTATATTGAATAATTAGAATAACCCACTCAATACGAGTGATTACGGAAAATATGTCCCTCGTGAAATAATGCATCATATGACTGATATGTAGTTAATTCATAGATCTCGCTTTAACAAATTTATTCTCATTTTTAAAATCCATAATAAATTTAATCTATTAATGCTAGTATCAAGTCTTTTACTCCTACCGATAATCATATCTGATAAAATAAAACCCATAGATACTAGTATGTAACTAATTAACCATTATTATATAATGTGTTCCAAGTTATCGCTACATAAAAAATATGCTGCACATTTTAATTATTTTGGAGAATGTTAGATTTTTTAAACATCTTTTCTATGTATGTTGGAGATAGTGATTGCATGCTTGAAAATTTATCAGTAGTTGGCTACTTACCGTATTTCCATTTGCGGAAAGCGAGAAATTGGATCTGACTTTACTGAATTTCCAACTGATAAAGTATTTTAACCAAAGAAAATTCATGCAATGTTGTGTCTTCTTGTCTTAATTTAAACCCTGCCATCTCTGGCATAGAATTATTACGTAGACAATGACAACAAATTTATAAAGCATTAATGCTACAAATTTCATAGGTGTTTTATTATGTCAAATAATAGTTTTGAAGAAACAAATAAATAAATATTAACCATCAAATCTAGTTTTACATGTTTTTGACATTCTGGCATCTTGTGGAACATTAACTACAAAAGTAATTATTATATCTTGTTCAATTTCATAGGATCTTTAGATATACATTTATTTTTATGATCTGCCATATGTATTTGGATAAGCAACATTTATTAATATTATGGTATTTCAGAGATAGAAGTTACTATACTGTTTGTAATAAAACTAATATTTATCAATTTGAAAATATAAAGAAAAGAAAAAGATTAATTTTAGAATAAAATAAAAATAGAACATTAATTGGGATTGTTTACAGATACGAATTAATTTCAATTGTTTACCTATATTTTTTAACGAAGTAATGAGTTTCGTCAGGGGAAAGCTGTGTTTATCTAATACTTCTCTGATGGAGCATATAATCAGGATCTACATAATTACACGGAGATAAGGGAACACGTTGGGCTTTGAACTGCTGTAGGAGTTGTACTGGCAGTCGGGTGTTATCTGACAATTGGACAGTGTTTATTTGAACTAGTTGTAATACAGTCAGTATATTGGCAGATAACAATCTGGATGTGTTGGGGGACTCTAACAGGTGTGTAGACCTGAGAGTTCTGGAAAAATAAAGTGATTGTCTGTTTGGTTTATATAGTAAAGCGGTTGCCTACAGTCTGTTTATTATATCGAGCGAATGTACTGGCTACCGTTTGTTCCTAACCAATACACCTTTTCCTATTGCAACTTAATACTGACATTAATATAATTAAATATTAATTTACCATATTAATATATAAAGAGACAGTTTACAAATGAATGAGTGAATACAAATCTTTTACACATTTGCAAAAAGAGACAATTTACAAATGAATGAGTGAATACAAATCTTTTACACATTTGCAGTAATTAAATATTCATTGATAATACTGCACATTGTAGTTCAAAATAAAATATAAATTATGAAAAACATGCCAAAACTTTCAGTTACAAATTATTTGACTTTTTTATTAATAGTTCACATTGTTGATATTTATATTTAGAAATTGCCACTATGTTAAATTTCATTCACAAAGGATAAAATGCGATGACCAGAAACCATATCTGAATGAAGGTACGTGTAAGATTAGGCAAGGAATAAAAACACTAAATGTTAAGTTTCAAAGTCCACACAGTCAAACCAATATACTTGACCAATTTTATTTTATTTTATTTTTTTATTGCCACAATTGAATAGAATAATGTGACAAGTAGAGAGCAATACAGCACATATATCTCACGTTCATTGACACTTCATATGTTTACATCTGACATAAAAAGTACATAAACTTCTGTAATTTAAGACAATTCCACCAATAAAAGAAGACGGTGAAGTCCTTATCTAGTTGTTCAGCAGGATTGGCACAAAGTTCTTCAAGTCTTTATTCTTGAATAATAATTGAGATGTCAGCGAAATTAATCTGCAGTAATATTTATTAGCTGTGTATGAATATTTAGAGATTATAGTATTGAAATCTGGGACTGAGAGTTTCCATTTCCAGATGTTGAAGTATTGAAAATAATCTGGCTGTGATAAATGCATGTCAGTTTATTGTGATTGGTCTTGCAGGGCACGGTTTTATGTCCATTGTTCTTCCGGGTCCAATTCTACCCCCACCATACTAAGAAGGCATCAACATCTTGATGTAGGACAGCATTGATTAACGAAAGACCAGGAACCGTAATTAATTTCAACAGTGTCAGAATTAATTAATTATCAGTTAGTAAACAGTACAAGATGTATCTGCAGACAGCTTTGTTATTAAGTTATGTCTGGTTACTGACTCCTGTGCCGTTTTGTCACGATGGAGCCCGACCAAGGTAAAGATAGGGTAGCATGGGCTTGGATTATTCTGGCTTCACAATATTAATTATGTATATTTTTCTATTTTGGGACGATATTTTGGGATGCACTATTAACACTGAACATAAGGTATACAGTATAAAATGTCTTAAATTCCAAAGGATTTGTTTTGAAAAGAGGATGGTATATGTATGTAGACCTACAACCTTGTGTTGATGATGGATTACATGTCAACTTATAATGGTGTTTGGAGTTAGTGTTTCACACATTATATTTTCCTCAGACATTAAGTATGGAAATGTTTTATTATATTTTTTTTAAAGAATGCAAATTTGCGCACAGACATAAAAAAGAAGAAGATTTATTTCTGTTGACATATATTATATACAGCATTTATTTTCATTGGACAATATGGTGGCTTACTGATTTATTACAGAGTATATCCAAACAATGGCTGCATTTATTCCTATTCTTCTACAGAATCAGTTTCGCAGCCAAATGTTGCCATGTGTTCGAAAAATATCAACAATATTGACAAATGTTCTCTTTGTGATGGGGACAGACAATTAGCTATAGAGTAAATCTGAATGGAACCTGGCACAATATTAGCTTTGCAAAGTTCAAAAAGTGAAATCAGGCATGACAAATTGCTTGACATCCGCTGGGGGGTCATGTCTGAAGTATGTATAATGGAAACCCAATGGTTATAGATCGACTACTGTTTAATAGCTCGTTAATATAAGTCATTAGTAAATTTGACCACTGACAATAAGCAGGGTTATTAATGACCTTAGTGGTAAGTGACCAAACTATTACCATTTAGTTTACTATTGGCGGTCATTGGTATAAAAATTAATTTCTTTCCAAGGTCGAAATTCATACAATAATGTTGGTGTATCATTTACATGATATGATATGTTTTCAGTACGCAATACTCTCAATAATGTTCCATTTCAACCTTTACTAATAACCAGCATTGACAGGAAGATGGTTCTGGATTCAAAATAATTATTACAGTATAAAATCAATGTTCTCAGTCATGGGCAATATTGTACGTTCACATTTCGAAGTTGGAATAAATATGTTTTTCGGTGTTTGTGGCTTTGAATTTGGAAATGACTCACCAATATGTTACATTTGCTTTACATTGATTGTAAAAGAAGATGTCTCGTGATTTCCCTCCAGGATACAATGTTTTAGATATGACAGAAAAAAACCTCTTGCCCTTCCTCTGTATGTGTCATAATGCCAGTTTGGCAAATGGAAACATTTTTATCCAAAAATATAAATTTGTATGTGTCAGTTATATTCAAAGAATTGCTTGGGAGGTTGAATTTTTTTTTAAAAGTCTGGATTGTAATTTCTTTTTGTTAAAATCTCTACCAGCTTAAAATGATATTTCAACATTTTATACCTTTAAAATAACGAATAATTTATTTGATTTTTAATCTAATATTTAAACAGTATGTTTTTGGCAGTATAATAAATGAAGATATGGTAGTATGAAAAAGAATAAAATAAATGTTCACATGAAATTTTTAAACTACCCGGACCCCAGCAAGTGGATCATGATTCTTCTCCACAAATCTTCTTCCTATAGTCATGGAACCCATAATAAAGCTAATCGCTGGTAATTACAAGAAGGTATGGATTATGTAGTGGTTGGCCTCAGGTGCATTAAAACAGAGCTTGATTCAGTCATTAAAGCGATGCATTGAATTCACTGCTTAATGTATCATTAGCTGTGACCAGGGGAAGACCCAGCACTTCAAGCTTGTGGAGGGTGGACAGATGGCAGTATTAAGAAAGGAACTTCAATACGGGATTGGTTTCCTGGTTTAGTGTTCTCACGTGTGATTTGAATGATTAACTAATTTCGAAGATGGTGTGCCGGACAATTGTGAAGATCTTGAGGATGATCTTGGTTCACCCTGCCACAAATGGGTGAAAGATTCCCGCAGCGATGTTAAACTCCATATTCACCCTGCCACCATGAAATTTACCTTAGGCACCCATTACTTCGTAGCTCCAACTTGGCTTCAAGTGAATTCTTGGCTCCATCTTGGCTTCAAGTCACTTCTTAGCTCCAACTTGGCTCCCAGTCACTTCTTAGCTCCAACTTGGCTCCCAGTCACTTCTTAGCTCCAACTTGGCTCCCGGTCACTTCTATCTCCAACTTGGCTCCTGGTCACTTCTGAGCTCCATCTTGGCTCCTGGTCACTTCTTAGCTCCAACTTGGCTCCTGGTCACTTCTTAGTTCCAACTTGGCTCCTGGTCACTTCTAGCTCCAACTTGGCTCCTGGTCATTTCTGAGCTCCATCTTGGCTTCAAGTCACTTCTTGGCTGCAACTTACACATCGCCCATCACCTTCTGGATCTACCTTAGCTGTCACATCAATATCCTAGTTCAATTTTGTCTGTCTTTTCCTGACTCTACCTCACCACATCTGTCATATAGGAGTTACAGACTCTGACTCAATTGAACAAACATTTTTGGTTTATTTGTAATATTGGTAGAAATATTCTATTACAAAAGAAGTATCTGCGTGAAACCCCCCCCCCCCCCCCCTGAAAATTACAGATTTTACCACCATTAACATTGGGCCTATGAAGAATGACACCCCCTTTATTATTTTCTTTATTTCGAACATTGCTGTACATGTACTGTACTTTTAATGTTCTGTTACTATGTTCCTCATACAGCAACATATCAAGACTATGAAAACTATGTGGTGATATTGGTGTGTTAATGGGGGCGGGATGTAGCGCAGTGGTAGAACATTGGACTTCAACTTCAAAGGTTCCAGGTTCAAATCCCGTCCCGGGCCCGACATCATTGTTCATGAAAGTTACCTTTCTGACGCGATATTGATAGGATGCACTGACTGTAGAGTGGCAATGCAGTTATCATCCT
>JAUTBV010097867.1:0-16527 GCA_032361325.1 Lepetodrilus fucensis
GAACAGCAGATAAAATATCCAACTTTTCAATTTTCAGATAAATCACAGCCTTATTAACTCATCAATACAGTCTGAACAATTTCCAAAGTCTCAGGTCATCCACCCCTTGAAGAGGACCTCGATGTACTTCCTGAACAGCAGATAAAATATCCAACTTTTCAATTTTCAGATAAATCACAGCCTTATTAACTCATCAATACAGTCTGAACAATTTCCAAAGTCTCAGGTCATCCACCCCTTGAAGAGGACCTCGATGTACTTCCTGAACAGCAGATAAAATATCCAACTTTTCAATTTTCAGATAAATCACAGCCTTATTAACTCATCAATACAGTCTGAACGATTTCCAAAGTCTCAGATCACCCACCCCTTGAAGAAGACCTCGATGTACTTCCCGAAGCGGCTGGAGTTGTCGTTGCGGATGGTCTTGGCATTGCCGAAGGACTCCAGCAGTGGGTGTGCCTCCAAGATCTGCTCGGTGATCAGGTTGTGGCGCGACTTGTTCACCGCAGCCAGGTACTGCATGATCAGCTTGGTGCTCTCCGTCTTCCCCGCGCCACTCTCACCACTGAAACATATGGAAGACATTCTCTGAAACCTGGGGCATTATCTGGAACCTATGGGTGAACTATTCTCACCACTGAAACATATGGCAGACATTCTCTGAAACCTGGGGCAGTATCTGAAACCTGGGGCAGTATCTGGAACCTATGGGTGAACTATTCCCACCACTGAAACATATGGAGGGCATTCTCTGAAACCTGGGGCATTATCTGAAACCTGGGGCATTCTCTGGAACCTAGTATGGGTGAAATATTCTCACCACTGAAACATATAGAAGATATTCTCAGAAATGTGATGCATTATCTGAAACGTGGGGCATTCTCTGAAACATGGGGCATTCTATGGAACCTATGGGTGAAACATTCCCGCTGCGACATAAAACATAAATTCATTCATTTATTATCTGAAACACGGCACCGAAACATAGGCTGTTCTCGTAAATGTTATTCTGTGAAATATGGGGCATTCTCTGATATGTATGGCAGGTATTCTCTGAAACATAGGGCATCCTCTGAAATATGAAGCCTATTCTGAAGAACTGTATATTTTGAAACAGGACTGCAATATAGGACTATCTGAAATGTGGGGCATTCTTGGAAACATGGGTTTCTCGGAAATATATGACACTCTGAAACATTGAGCATTCTATGAGACAGGACTGAAACATGGGCCATTCTCTAAAATGTAGGGCATTTTCTGAAATATAGGGTATATGTATTATCTGAAGGATTGGATATTTGGATGTTCTTAAACATAGGCCATTTTCGGAAACATGGATATTCTCTGAAATATGTAGTATCTGAAACATAGGGTATTCTGTGTAAGATAGGGGGATATGATGTCCATTGGACATTCTTTGAAACATCAAAGATCAGTTATGCTTTCTCTGAACTATTATTTCACATTTTGTAAGTACCGGTAATAATAGGCTTTATTTAGTGGGTTAATAAATTAAACTACAATTGCAATTCTAATCAGCTTACAACATGCATCATTTGTTCCAACCCCTGAAGGCACATTGGTAACCACCTGTCAATCATTTCCACACCTGACTAATCAGCAATGCCGTAATAAAATTGATTCCAGACATGTGTGAGCTTATCTTGCCTGTTCCAGTGCTAGAGGAGAATACCTCCTCATATCTTACTGTACTCTGGTGGAATAAATATCTCATTTGACAGTTATCAAAGCCCTACAGAAAATATAACAATATATTTTATTATTTAATTGCAGTATAATATATACAATCCCCATATCCCACTGTACCCAGGGGAAATATATATTGATCTCATTTTATGACAAATTCATTCAAGCCTTACTGAAAAGTTAAAAAAAATAATTGATTCTTAAATTGCAGTTGTTATTATATACAATCCCCATATCTCACTGTACCCAGACATAATAAATACTGATCTCATTTTATGACAAATTCATACAAGCCTTACAGAAAAGTTAAAAAAAATATGTATTGAAGCTTTAATTGCAGAATAATCTATAATCCTATGAATGCCATTATACTAATCAGGCAATAAATTCTGTTTAGGTGGGGCCCACTTCACAAATATAAGCCTGTATTTGTTGTATGGCTCAACTGACTTTATTATACAATATGAATATGCAATTACTTCTTCTTCTTTTTTATTTTTATTTTTTTAATTTTATTTTATTTTATGTACATGTATTTTAAAAAAATGGAATCCATAATGTACCTTTTTATTTTAAATAAAATTTGACCTATATTATGATCTTACCATTTTACCTAGAATATGATCCAACCATTTTACCTAGAATATGATCTTACCAGAAAATATAGCAAATAAACCAATCTCCCAATTTCCCACTTTTGATTTACAATCTCCCGCAAAATAATTGTTTTATCTTGTTTATTTCTTTTTATACATATTTTTCGTATTTTTTTTATATATCCACACATGAAAGTTTAAAATATAAATATTTTTATTTAAACTATAGTTCCCTTTCGAAGAGTAATAGGTGCTAAATATGACAAAAAATGGCAGGAAATCACCTATTTGACAGTCCCATTTCAACTTGGCACCTCTGTCTTACCATATGAACATTTATCACAACTACAGCTGTTTATTTTTCTTTCTTTTCTTCTTCTTTTCTTTTTGGAAAGAGGTGTTTCAAAATAGTGTAGCTGGGTACAAGCCAGTTTGTTCAAACAACTTAAGGTGAAAATGCCATAGATCACTGTGATTTAGGAGGAACAGTGGACACACTAAAGAGCTTCTAGTATTAGCCACTAACATGACTAAAGATATGTCAGATTATTGCAATACCGGGCCACCTTACTTTGGCTTACGTCTTTGAGTCAATATTCCACGCAGTCAGTACTGGGTCAGTGGATTCCACTCGTAATGTCATAAAACCAGATTCCACTCGTAATGTCATAAAACCAAACTATCGCTGCTGTAAGAGACTATATAGTTCGTTACTACTTTATTATTAGACTATATGTGTACATACACGGTGGGTATTCAGAATTCAGTTTATGTCAGTGTCGTACGAGACTATATAGCTATTTACTGTAGCATTATGTGCAGATATTGACTCTATTATCCAGTGACTATATTTAGAATTCAGTTTATGTCAATGTCGTACGAGATATATAGTTCTTTACTGCAATATTATGTGCATATATTGACTATTATCCAGTAGATAATTAGAATTCAATTTACATCACTGTCGTACAAAACTATATACGGTAGGTCTTTACTACAGTATTATATGCGATTTTGACTCTATTATCCAGCCGCGATGCAAAGCTTAAGCAGGGATCGAAATTAACACTAGCCCGCTAGCCAATGCCATTTCTCCCAATGCTAAAGGTATCATAATGGCTAGTAGAAATTCATTAAAATGAATTTGTATCACTATTCATACCAGAAAGTTTAAAAGTTAGTTTCTATCACTAAGTAATTGCATCAAGCTGTTTACAGTAAAAAATTATCAATGTAAATGTAAATAAATTTAGTAAAAAGAACTGCATTTCTTTGTCGGTATTCTGACTAGGTGAATGATGCAGCTATCCTATTTCCATCTGACCCACAAACTATAAATTTAACTTATTGTGTAGACTCTCCACGCTGTCTGACTCTCAAACATGTTCCCTCACAAAGTATTCCACTCTGTATAATAGCAGAATACCTGGAAAATGACAGAATCCTGGCCCCGAGGTTACGAAACAATTCTGAGTACAAATTTGTGCTCAAGCTAAAAATTTACATTGATGTTTTATGAACAAAACTCTGAGTTGAGCACAAATTTGTACTCAAGAAAGTTTCATAACCCCAGGGCCAGCATGAGTTCATGAATGATTATTTAGGGTTATACACTAACTATCTCCCGTGGGATTTCAGGGATTTTGCAACTAGCTATTAAAAGTACATGTATGTGGGTATGTGTGCATTGGGGTTTATCGGTAGAGCCACTTTCAAGATTAAATTAACTTTTATCATGGCTTGTCATTTTAGGACAGGAGAAAACATCAAATATTAATATTATTTTATTGGGGTTTAGAGCCAAATAAGAATCTTTCACTAATATCATGGCTTGTCAGTTTAGGACAGGAGGAAACCTGCAACATCCATAGCGCTGAATGTTGCAGTAAACCGGCGAGCAGAGGCTGGTTCTGACAGACCAAGAAAGATAACTTCATTGCCATGTTAATTTTCGTGAACATTGATGATTTGCTCCTGGGACGGGTTTTGAATCTGAGTATTGTTTCTCGAAGCTCACTCATCTACTACCAGCCCCAAAGGACTAGCGATCGGGCACTTATGACAGTGCTATGGTCTCAGTGGATATAAGCGCTTTGAGAAATGTATAGCCAAGAGCCTTAACGTTCTACCATTGCGCTACCACCTGTCCTGGTGCCCGTTGCACAACGCTCTTGTAGTGCTACAATAGTTGTAACTGGGCTCCCGCCACATTATAAAGCATTGACGTTACAATAGTTGTAGCCTACAAGAGTGTCGTGCAACGCGCACCTGGGTATAATTTCTCGAAGCTCTCATATCTACAACAAAACCATAAGGACTCTCGTAGCCATCTCTAATACATGGAGATAGTACACTTATGAGAGCGATATGGTCTCATAGTGGATATGAGAGCTTCGAGAAACGATACCTTGTGTCCATTGGTGTCCCAGATTGTTCAGCAATTTCCCATTGACAAAACAGGACTGTGTCTCGGGTTATTTGTACATTCTTCTACAGTTGATGTGTATCACACTTCACTGTGTGTCTCATGAGCACATGTACTGGTAATATTATACAGATAATCTGATTAGCACACAGCGTGTATTTCCCAATCTCAATCTGAATATCAACGACCGAGATTCACACAATATGTAGTGTGGAAATTTAACCTATGCATGGCAGATTAGCAAGGAGATATGCATGTATACATATTTTTATGATAATGCACGTTACCATCATTTGAATGAATAATATGGACATGAATGTGAATCGCGACAAAATACGCCATTCTGATAATGTACCGAATATTGCGAAACTTATTGTCATGATCAACTCAATAATGGATAATGAAAATTCATCCCTTAAAAAACATGTTCCTTTTTATGACCTAAATAATCTACCAGTATGCCAAGCATAATTCATTTTTAACTCAAAAACACTTGTATATTTTATATATTAAATCCCAAACTTTAACAATACATGTAATTACAAGTTGACTGTTCAGGTTCATCATAATTATTAGTATTCATAATTATTATTATTCATAATTACATGTATTAATTATTATTATTCATAATTATTAGTATTAATAATTATTGTTATTATTATTGTTATTATTATTGTTATTATTGTTGTTGTTGTCATCACCATTATTATTATTATTATTATTAATTCTGCACCAAGCCCATATAGAAAACATACAGCATTGATAACCTGGAGCTCTTGTACTTTAACTACTTTAACTATTCTGATTGTCGATGATATGGCAATAAATGTTACATGTTCCTATCAAAATTTACATAACGAAGAAAGAGATTACATTTTTTAGTACTTGTTTCATCCAAGCATGTAGTGTTTCTATTATTCACCAGAATTTCTGTTTATAGCATAGCCTCAGGATATTTCATATTTATATCTCCAAAAGAAATTATGACGTTATGTTATGTTAACCCCTTGCATAAAAATAACTTACTCTACGTGTTATACGAGTCAATGCAGACAGCTACACTGTTAAAATGTCATTGTTCTAATTTGTAAATATTATCAAATTTATTCATAGGTTCAGAAAAATGTCAATGGAAATAGTTTTATTATGAAAAATCATTACATGAGTTTCGAACAGAATTTTCCATTTGCAGTGATGATATAAAAAAAACATGGACAGTGATTACATTTCTGCAAAATGATATTTTGTCTGCAAATTGGCTCTTTTCCCAGTTTGTGTATGCTTACACGTCTTGCTATTATCAGCCTGTAAAACATGTGATGTCGGCCTTCTTAACATGTCAATTGGACAACAAGCGCATAGTGCCAATTTTAACATGTTGATCGACAGAATAAACAATATATTTAATGTTTTGTGGACCATTTACATTGATTCTTCCGAAAGCAGGTTTTGTTGTACAAATGCATCGATTCTTGAAAATATAGCTCTCTATATACTCAACAAATTTAATTAAGGGCCATTAAACTTTGGGGTCATATACATTTACCATCTTATTATAAAATTTCCAAAAAAAAGTAATTTCCAACTGTTTAAAGGCTCCAGGTACTCTTCAAGAACTTGCAGATGCATTGGAAGAAGAATGGCCACAAGTTCCAAGATTTGGTAGAACGCTTTCCAAGAAAATATCTAATAACTAATTTTGTTGAGTATATGTCACATAATATGAGCAATACTATTAATTGACATAGGTAAAGTCACAGTCTATTTGCTTCAACCTCCGCATTCTTTGGGAGTTCCTGTAACAATTCGACATGAAGGACAGTGCTCTCCGGTGCGGCGCGGCGCGGCGCTGAGCATACCTAAAGTAGCTTATGGTCAGCAGGGAATGTCAGAGGGTAATCTGAGGCTATAATAGGAACTCACCTGATGACTATGACCTGGTTTTCTTTGTCTTTGATCATCTTGCCGTATGAGGAACTTCCCACTGCAAACAGATGTCTGAAATAGAGGTAAACAGATAGAGGTAAACAGATGTCTGAAATAGAGGTAAACAAGTGTCTGAAATAGAGGTAAACAGATGTCTGAAATAGAGGTAAACAGGTGTCTGGAATACAGGCAAACAGGTTTCTGGAATATACACAGATGTCTGAAATATAGGCAAACATGTGTCTGGAACATGTATACACAGGTGTCTGGAATATATGCGGATGTCTAAAATAGAAGCAAACAGGTGTCTGGAACATATACACAGATGTCTGGAATAGAGGCAAACAGGTGTCTGGAATATAGGCAAACCAATGTCTGGAATATAGGCAAATTGATTTCTGGAATATAGGCAAAACACATTGCAAACAATAGGTCTAAATTGCAGAAGAATATTGTTTTGTTGAAGTAGAAAAACTGCAATCATTAACACTATGACATACTCGTATTTGAAACTATGCTAGGTATTTGACACTAAGATCTAATTTCATATTTATTTGTTCTGATATTGAAGTACATAATTATTTGGATTTTTCCCATATTAAAACATTTCTGCTTTAGTCATATATACACACACGTACATCTGTACATATCTGATAATGCTAAATGTGCTTGCATGTATACCTGTGTATATGCATCTTGTATGTATCTGTGTTGATATTGGGACTATAAATTTCTTATTAGAATTGTTAACAAAACATTATTTTCATTTTTTTTTTTACAAGTTAATAATGTACAGAAATGTACAGAGCGTAAACAGTGCATACTACAAGGTGAAACATTTGCTAACTCTGCTGGGTAATAATTTACAGAGTTTGTACTACAAAGCCCAAGCGTTTCCTAACATCGTCACTCAATATTCCTACATCTACATGTAATCTAACTGAAAACAGTAGCACACGGGCCACCTGTATGGTTAAGCTAACCCTTGGTCATCTGAGTAAACACCCACAGACAGGTCCCACTTAACCCTGTGTGGACGTGCAAATTTGCTCAACATTTGCGAGTGTAAACCGTTGTCAATGGGTCCTTGTGGCGCGTGTGTTATTTAGCGACGTTCATACTCCACCTCTAATCCAGAAGAGTTTGCTAATCATCAACAGTTACTGCTTGGGTTTGATCGCGTTGCTTTTTCTCAAAACATTGTACATGTACCGTAATACATTTAACCCTTTGTTTGTGGAACAGATCACATTCACTGCTTGTGGCATCAACAGTTGCTGCTAGCGGAGCTTGATCATGTTGCTATTTTTTTGCAAAACATCTTTGACATAATACATTTAACCATTTATCTGCTATACTGATCACATTCACTGCTTGTGGCATTAACAGTTACTGCTAGTTGGGTTTGATCGTATTGCTTTTTTTCCAACACATTGTTTACGTAATAAATTTAACTCTTTCTCTTTTGCACTGTTCTAGGGCATTTACAGTTACTGCAGGGTTTGATCACTTTGCTTATTTGTTTTTTTTTCTAAAATATCACAGTCATTGCTTGTGGCACTAACCCTCTCCCTGCTGGATTAGACACTGACACTGCTCTTTAGGGCATCTCCGGTTGACTTCAGTAGGGAGAAGGTTAACACTTACTATGTTGGTAGGTTAATCATGTTTGGGTTTTTTCAAAACATTGTTTACATTTTACCCTTTCCCTGTGAACATTCTCAGCTTCATGAGGAGTATTCTACTTACGGTGGAAGTTTCCCCAGTGGCTGTCCCTCGTATTTCTTGACCATGTCCAGTCCATAGATGCTGATGGTCCGGTACGGGTTGACCGCCACCAGAATACTACCCACGTACGTCTGCGAATAGAAGAAATTATATGTAAATATAATTTTTTATTTTATTTTTTTAAATTGGGGTTTAGAGCTGCTTTCAAGATTCTTTCACTTGGTCAGTTGGGGGTACAGGGTGTTCAATAATCTTTAGTCAACATGACTGAACCACACATAATATAAATAAACTGACATAAACTGATCATCAAACTGCTATAAAAGTTAATTGCAATAATTATCTCATCAACTGCACTACAACCATCGACCTCAAAATAAATTAAATTAAAAGTTCAAAAGGACATTTTGAAAACCTGAACTCTTAAAACAGTTATTCACATATTGCTCTAGAACTTTAACCCTCTCAAAGCTGGAGGCAACCAGAGATGCCCAAAAGAATTGTCTCAAATATAGCAGAGAGAGGGTTAAAGTAAACCTGTTCTTGTATGATACAGCACCTTCCTATATGATAAAAAACATAACTCTAAGGTGACTTTAAACTTTAACCATGTTAACATTAACATTGGCCATAGATTACAATGTAAATATACCAGGAACAGTTGTTTACTAAGTTGACATAACGTGTACCCAATCCTTTTCTATTGGGAATAAAATATGTATTAACCCTCTCCCTGCTGGATTAGACACAGATACAGCTCTTTAGGGCATATCCGGTTGCCTGCAGCACAGAGAGGGTTAAACTAAACTAGACTACAATAGCCATAAGGTTGAAGTTTACTTCAGTTATGTTATTCTGTACAGCAGAATGCTAGATACCATCTAGAAGGGAGGCATGAATTGTTGGGTAATAGATCACAGGCTTGCAAAAATATCTCCAGTTACATACCACATTAAGTTAGAACCAGTTAAGTAAAAATTGGGTTTTTTGTCAGTAATCAATATTCGCCTTTGCAGATATACATGTATTAGAATGACACGGAGTAATTCTTGTCAAAAGTATTGTCGTTTTGCATAAGCATGACTACAATAGGCTTTTGTACTAAAAGCAGGTGTTCTTATTCTTCATCAGACATGACCGTGACTAGAAATACAATTCCGTGACTAAACATCATTCTGTAACAGGTAACATTAACATTAACTGCTGTTGGTATGTCGTCATACCAACTACAATGTGACATTCAATCACAATTGATAACATTTAACAATTTATTTTGGAAAAGTCCATTGTTGAAAAAATATGTAAATATTGAACATTCTTTTATGAAATTTGTTGTTATTAAATATTATATTGGCATAATGACGTCAATGGTATGTATCTTGGGTGTTTAACAAACTTGAAGGGCAAAAGAGGGTCCTTGACAAAAAAAAGTTATAAAAAGGTAAATTCTCTCTGTTCACATCATCTCAAGTTGCTTCCAACATGTTGAAGGGTCGTGGAATGTGATAAGTGGGGTGGGTGGTGTGGATATGGTGGTAAGGGGTAGTTATCCATATGGGTGGGCGAACAGTGTGTTCTGATAATTTTGACAACAATAGAGATGTACTCAGTTGAAGTCGCGGTGCATCCTTGATATTTCCTGTATATCCTGATATATTGTTAAAATTACATGGAAGATGTAAGAAATTGCTAAGGATAGAACATATTATTTTTAATTCTCTTAAAGATTATAGTAATTTAATATTTTTTTTTTTTTCTTCTCCCTTTTCATCAATGAAACCGTAACAATAATTACAATAATTGGTGATCTTTATTTTCTTGATATTATGGCCCATAAAAATGTAGTTACCATACAGTCTGATATTCTTAAATGATACCATAGAGAGAGTAAAAATGTTCATAATTACTGCCATTTTATATACATATTAAATATAGGTCGTGACTATAACATAGTTGTTAAACATTTAGTGATCCACTTTGTGACTTACTTTACATATTGGATTCAAAGGATATTAAATAAAATGTCTTAAAAATTAACATATAAAAAGTCATCAATAACCATGATCGCAACTTAAAAACACTTTTCGATTGATATATTTTGAAAGGGGGTTTGAAAGCCATTCAAAATGTCCAGGTCTAAAACATGTGTGCCTTGGGCTACAATCTCGAAGTCAACCATTAATATTTATTGTATGCCTTTAGAAGTTTACTTATATTATTTCAGCCATTGTTAAAATATGAATAATAATTTATTAGTTATACAAATTATTTTATGAAAATAACCATATAATATGTACGTAATCTAATCAAAGTTCCCAATGAAGAAAATACATGGTATTCGTTGTGGATTAAAATTGGGAATAGCTAATTAATTTGCTTGGCATACCAGTACTCTATTCTAATTCTAACATTGCACATATTTGTTAAAAACCTTTTTTTTTTATATTATAAAATTCATCAAATGTCCATTTACGAATACATAAACTGGGCCCATTAACTGGCTGTTCCATCAACTGATTGTTTCACCAGACATGATGTCATGCCACTGTGACACCATCAGGCTATCACAATTTTAACCACAATAAATTGTAGATTTGTCTCAGTCAACATAGATGCTTCCACTTATAATCAATACAAAAGATAATGCCAAAGAACAGCATATTTTACATGCAATATTGAAAATCCCCAATGGTATTGCTCTTTCATTTAAATATGGATATCTGCCTGTCTTGGGTCAGCGAAATGTACAAGAAATTGACGTTGTCATCTCCAGTCTGTGTCTATGGCATTCAGGTGTCAGTCTGTAGGTGAGTGGCCATGTTTTGCATGAACGGACAGACGAATGGTTCATTTCCCTGCTATGTACGAGAACAATAACATCTGTCGTGAAATATACATCAGCTGTCAGTCAGCGTGGTGGTTGTGATCTGGACCTGTCATTCACAGACTTGAGATGTGATGGTGGTGGTGTATATTACACTTTCAAGAAGGAAGTCATGATCTTATTGGGTTACTTTGGCCAGTATGGACAATCGTCATTCTGGTCACAATCTGTTTGGGTTAATGCGGGGGCTGGTTGGATGGGTGGTGGTGTTGGGTAGCTAAATTACCAAAATAACCCCAAATAAACAAGAATTCATTTTTTAATAATATTTTACTTTTAAAATAAGCAATAGAAATAATTTAGAAATAATTTAATTGTATGAAAGGATATTTTCTAAATAGTGATGCCTGATAGAGCCAAGGGTGAGTTATTGTTTTACACCACAGTGAGTCAAGTTATTCAGTTTTAACGTTGCTGTGGCAACCTTTCACCCATTTGCGATGATTTTTCATCACAATGGGAATCTTACATCTATATTTGACGATCATATAGAAATTTTAGAACTAGGAAAAAGACTACACCCAAATTACATGTTTAATATTGAATCCATCATTTGGAAAAATAGGTTTTAAATATGTTTCTCTCAAAAGCTTTTAAAAAATAAAAAATAAATAAAAAAGTATTTTACTGATTCATCTTTTCGAAAACTCAGCATTTTTAGGAAATTAATCGTGTAACCATGGAAACTAATGACTTCTGCTCTACCCTGCTGTGATTGTCGAAGCATGGCATCCTACAAACAAATGTGAATCCTGTATCCCACATGTCATGGTTGGCGGTTGTCTGGAATGTGACAGTATAGCATACCCTGATCAGCAGTGACAGGCTACATAGAGCAGCATCCATTTCATACCATCATGAGTCATGTTTGGTTTATATTTTATAAACATGTAAATGGAATTTTAAAGGGATGGAGAAGACACCAAAAATAATTTATTAAAAAAAAGTATCAATAGTTAGATGTATCATGCTAAGACATCGGGCCCCGAGATTATGAAACTTTTAAAGTACGATTTCATGCTCAAACTCAAAATTTACATGATGATTTATGAACAAAACTTTGAGTTGAGCATGAAATTGTACTCAGAAAAGTTGTGTAATCTCTGGGCCAGACCAGTTTGAGAATTACAATACCGTAATAAGAAATATTTGTATTTAAAAAAAACCACTTGTTAACATTTTTATTAAACTTCAATCTACAGTCATCTAAAAATTACTCAAACACCAAATGCATATACCATTAACCTAAAGAACTGATTATTCTACACCACTTAGTCATATATTTCCTTCCAAATAATCTATTATCAATAAATCAGCTCATTTTCCAGGCAGGCAGTATGTTTATTTACATGGACTATGTTAGTCACATGGTTAGATGAGTACGTCTTGATTGGTCCTCTGTCAAATGGTTGTGAGATCACATGCTCCTGCTCACCTAGCAGTCTATGTAAATAAACAAACTTACTGTCCAGAAAATGAGCTGATTTGTCGATAAAAAATCATTTGGAAGGGCATCAATCATTGTACATGGTGTAGGATCATCAATTTGTTATGTTTACACGACACAAATTTAATGTTTGAGTCACTTTAAACCTGTGAATCCTATACAACTCCTAATCCAACATCCAACAAGAACAGCAACTAAACCATGCTACAAATTGTAGACCATGCATTTAAATGGTGGAAAATTCAAGTGTAATTAGTCTCAGTTCGAAATGCATTTGTCCATTATACAGGTCTATCAACTGTGATATTATCCCTTTAATGCACAAACTCATTTCTTTCATTTCATTCTTGAACAACCTTTTGAAATAAACAACCTGTCTGTCAAGTGAAATAAGAGATCACCCCCATTGTACTGCTGTCATTATTAATGCTATGACAGTATAGCGTACAGTACAATGTTAGTCATACCCTCCACACTGTCTGATTACAGTGTTCACAGATTTGCATGCCAACAAACAAATTACACACTTTGTCGCTAACTTAAATTGCACTTTAAAATAGGATTAGCATTACGAGCGAACAATCACAACATCGCAAACCAATCTGTGCTCAACCAAATCATTTAGGATTAGATCATACTTCTTTATCAGATTATATTGAAATTTGATATGTAACCACATTCTTATAGTCTGTATTCAGAATTTTCATCATTTTATATAAATAATTTTTAAAAAAAGAAGAAGTAAATAGATCATCGATGGCGATTTGTATTTCAGTTCTGAAATTTGATAAACATTACGTGCAATATTAGACAATGCATCAAAACAGGAAGTGAACATAGGAATGCTCTGAACATTTCAAAGCCAAAATAAAAGCATGTCCTTTCTCATAAAAAGCTAAGTTTCATATAAAAAATAAGAAATGCAATACTATAGTGAACTATGCACATTTATTTTATTTTAACATGAATGGTTTTGGAATTCGATATCCGATGCAAATAAATGGTTTATGGAGGTTTTAATTACATTTCAATGAGTATGTTAGTGGCTACCAGATTCATAAACTTACAGAAAAATATGTTGTTGAAATTTATTATTATTATTATTATTATTATTATTAGAGACATGGCAACAGATAATTGCATATTTCCAGAGATCTGCAGAAGAATGTCATGTATTATTATTATTATTGTTGTTGCAAGTTGTTTTGTGTTGTTGTTGTCATCAATGATGATGATGATGATCATCATCATTGTGATTATTCATGCAGTGGGTTTTTACACTTATTCAAGAACACAAATATATATTTTTTAAGTATACTGTACTTACATATATCTTCGATTTGTCATATCTGACTTTCAGATTTACTAGAATGGAATCCTCATTCAGATCACTGTAAAACAAACCAGAAACAAAATGAATGACTAGAAACATATATACAAATATAAGTACACAAGATCAAGTTGTAGCATAAAGAGGGAATGTATGACACATATTATGGACATTGTAACAACATTAATAAATAGAAACATAAATAAAAATGTATTTTTAGTACACAATATCAAGTTGTAACATAAATATATTATGGACAATGTAACAATAGCATCAGAATGTCTTATGGCATTCAAATAACCCATGATACTTTATAATATGATAACTGATTAGTTTGTATACTCTCCATGGAGTTGAGAAAGAAAGCAAGTGCATGCTTTATCCATTGCCATGGGTAATAATAATACAGCACTATGAGAATTATTTCAAATGTGGGCATAGTGCATAATATGTGGATGCTATTTCTCTGACAAAATGGACTCAAAAACCGTCAGCATTGTCGGAGCAAGTGGACAAAATTCAACACTACAACCAAAACCCATGTTTGAGCAAACAATCTCCAAATATACATATCTGAAGGGTATACATTATTTCAAATGTGAACATGTTCTTCACAATTGATTTCAAACTGCTTTCAAACATTTTTTGCCAGCATAGAATTTACTAATTAAAAAACCTCAAGACTCTAATAACATGTTGGTCATGTTGATGATGGTTAAAAGTATAGTGAATATTTTCCCACAGAGCAAGGGTAGGTTCGTGTCATCCTTGCTGAACCTGATTATCAACAACGTCAATGCATACATGCACAGTAGCGATAAGATTTGAAAGCCAGTCATCCAGTTTACACAGAGGACAATTGACTAACACACGCACAGAAAGATGAAACTTCAGAAATTGGCAATAACTGTGTACATTGATGTATGAAGTTTAGCTGTTAAGAAAATAGAAATTCACTAATAGGGATGTACACATTGCAAGCTTGTCTATAGGCATTGAGTCATCAGTGACAGATAATATCAGAATGGGTCATAATACCAATGATGACAACAACAAAAAACACATTCCAGTCCATGCGGTTACGAAATATTTCTTAGTACGATTTCATGCTCATCTCAAATTTAGCAGAGGTATTTGTGAACAAAACTTTGCATTGAGCATGAAACTGTACTCAGAAAAGTTTCGTAACCCTGAGGTCATGTATTCAGCTTACTAGCCCAAATAGTGATCAAATAACAAATGTTATGAATTTCTACTCGCCCTTAAGATATCTTAAGATAGCATTGGGAGAAATGGCTCGGGCTAGAGGGGTAGTGTTAATTTTGGTCCCTGTTTATTCTAAAGAGTATTTCAGACTTCAGGACATCATGTTTAACTTTTGAGGAACAACTTGGCAATAAATGGAAACGTTTCACTACTTTATTCTACTTTATTCTACTTCATGTATTGATCTATGTGTCAATACCAAGTATGTCTTTTCCATCATTTAAATCTACTGATAGACAACCTGAATACGGTATGGTCGTATTGTTATTTGCTTCATTATGTCAATGCAAGGGGACATAACTCAGTGGATTATTTTGTGATGCATCTTCACTGGTGTAGTAGTTAGTACTACAGGCTGCAATATACAGTAACTACCAGAACAACACAGACAATCTGAACTTGAATTCAGTATAGACAGCCCTGCTACTTTTAATTAGTGGAGAACAGCTCCATATGCAGAGTTATCACCCTTGGTTCCTCTGCGGCAGCCATGGCTCCTAGCTCTTACTGTAACCCAAACTTGCTACATGTTTCCCTCCCACCATAAACCAGCCATGGCTCTTACTGTAACCCATACTTGCTTCGGGTTGCCCTCCTATCATAAACATATCACCATGAGGTCACTGTGTCACTGAAAGTCCTGCCTGATTTACGGTATCAGCGTGAATATAATCCTGTCACACTGTACTGAACTCCTATATAAAGTAATCATGGTCATAGGTCTCACATGAGTAATGCAATACATATAGAGAATTACCAGACATTCCGGAGTATAATGTACTGACATTGCGGTCCTGTATTGTCATAAGGCTGACCAGTAGTGTTAATACGGAACAAGGTGAGCAGCAACTTCAGTGCACCGGTCCTAGATGTGTTGTATTCCTGTTCTATACCAATCACATTCCTATCCTATACCTGTTCTATGCTAGATTCTCAAATAGTGTATCCGATACCTGTCTTATTCCTAGCATATTTCTGTCCTTATATATTATCCCCATCCGATACCTGTCTTATTCCTAGCATATGTGTCCTTATGTATTTGGGGTGTCACGATTCACCGATGCATCGTTGCATCGCGATTTTACCTCTTATATCATGATACGAATAATAATCGATTAATAATTTTAATATGACTCGATTTTTAAAGGCATAATATCACAGATATTTATGGTTGTTTTGGACTAGTTCTTAGCTATAACTGCAAAGTACATTCAC
>JAUTBV010097878.1:0-16526 GCA_032361325.1 Lepetodrilus fucensis
TTGCAGTGTTGTTCTCGAACCACTGAACTGTAGAGTTGCAGTGTTGTTCTCGAACCACTGAACTGTAGAGTTGCAGTGTTGTTCTCGAACCACTGAACTGTAGAGTTGCAGTGTTGTTCTCGAACCACTGAACTGTAGAGTTGCAGTCTTGTTCGAGGCCACCTAACTCTGCCACCAGGTTATCTATGAGAACATAACAGTGTGCATAGTATATATGCAATAGCTGCGCACTATATCAGTGGTAGAAAATAACAACGACCGTGGGTTTGGTTTGATACCATTTAATATAGATCTATACCACCAGACTATTTAAGACAACCCTCTAACAAAGCCATTACAATAGAATTAAGATAATATAAAATAAGATAAGATAAGATAAGATAAAGCTCTAGTACCTTTCTAGGAATTTCGTGTTTGGCATGTATACTATAAGTTGTCAACTCGTCACGAAGGGTATGAAATGATGTAACCCGCTTGAGAGCCCTTGTACCCCGAGCCGTTAAAGTTTAGCATGAAATGCATTGACAACGAATTTATCCTATCGTCATGTTACTGTACGTGAACATGATGTCTAAATGCAATCAAAACGTTTGTCTGTCTGAAAAAGTCGTAGGCCATTTTGGTCGTACTTTGCATACGGCGCCATATATGATTGTGACGTCTGTCCTCGACTCCTATGTAAAGACATCATGCCGTTGTCATAGCAGCGGGTAATAAGTGAATTATCTGTAAACCTCCCAGGCGCGGTAGAAATTTGTACTATCTGTAAAAACAGAAGGAACTGACATGAAAGGTACGATAAAGTTGACAACTTATATTATTAATCGCATATACAGTAACATAGGCATGAAACACATTAAGACAAGACAACAATCAGGGGTAGGAATAACGCCTGCCCTCTTGAATTTTAAGCCCGTGCTGTTTTTGTTTTAAATTCTAAATATAAATCAAAGTTTATAACGCATAAATATGCATAATCATACATTCATATACGCCTCAACTGATGTATGCCTACTATTTTTCTATTATGATTATTACCAAAGAAGGTCCCCTTTACAAGAATTGGCTTAACGCCACCTTGAAAAGGTTGTACATTTTTTAAATTACAATTTTACATTTTCATAAATATGAAGGGCCCTTAGATGTTTTGGAAGGTACTCTAGTTTCCAGAATAGAGTGCCCTCCTGGCTATCTGGAAATGTACACTTATTTCTACCCCTACAAGAACATAAGACATGTAAACATTTCATAAAACAAGTAGCTAAATACAGCAGTAAACAGAAAGCATTTCACAAGATAATTCTAAAACAACTTAACGGTTACAGTAACGATTTAAAATAGTTATGCTTGTAGGAATAAAATAATGTTTAGCCTGATTGGATTATAATTTTGGAACAATGTGACGGCCACCAGATGGTAATGATATATATTCGAAATTTAAAATAGTGGTCGGGTCATACATGACACATACAAATAAACAACGTATGTTACAACACTTGCAACACTTACTAAAACTTGCTAACATCATAATTATAGATAATATTATAACTATAGATAAATGTAGTATTTATAACCAACACTATAAACCATGGCCAGTATTCTCGAAACTTAGAAAATTAAGAACTTCTTAGTTAGAAAAGATTTATTTAAAATTGACATTTAAGCAGAAACCCAGTTATAGTACTTACGAACATTTTAGGACTTATGAAGTTTCGAGAATACCAGCGTAATAGAAATATACGGAAACATATACACCAACCTAATATGTATAACGATGAATATATAAACCATTAAAAGGCATAATATCACAGATTTAGTTGTCGTTTTGGACCGAATTGGAGTTTAAAATGCAAAATATAATAGCCTAATATAAATATTAAAATAGTGATAACTAGTGAGACGTGTGAAATAAGAAAATGGTTGTATAAAGTACTTGTGTAGTCAAAACAAATGTCTTTATTTTCAGTTAAAACCGTGCTAGGCCATTATATAGGTCAACCATATGTGATAGTATGCCTTCATATGGAAAGAAACACAATAAACAATATATACATATATACAAACTATGCCTAGATTTACAGAATTATCCAGCAATGTTTGGATGGCATGCTGTCGATATTTGTTAAATGTAGGCATAGCAAAGTACAATTTTCTGATAGAAATTAGCAAACAAACCCCAACAAAACAATGTTATCTCAGGAGTAGAAATAACGCTTGCCCGCGGGCTCAAAGCACTTAAAACCACTGTCGGGCACGCTAACTTAATTTCTGGCGTGCCCTTTCGGCCCCCTTGATTTTTAAACTGCTAAATGTAGGAGGGCACTCTAGTTTCAAGAATAGAGTGCTCTCCTGGTTATCTGGAAATTTATACTTATTTCTACCCCTGTATCTATTGTTGTCTGGAGTTCTAGAAAATTGCGAAATGTGGTTTGGGAGTGTGCTCCCCGAAAGTTTCGAAATGTAGGTATAACAAAGTGCGATTTCCTGGTATCTATAGAAATAAAACCCACAATGTTATCTAGAGTTCAAAGATATTGATATCTTTTAGTAACCATGTTTTATGATCGGAATTTTTAAATGTAGTTGTTATATATATATATATATATATATATATATATATATATAAATTGCTGACTCATCAAGATTTTTTTACAAGTGTACTACACGATATATATTTATTATGTTTCGTTATGTTCAAGACGTTGTTTAAACTATGTCATCTTCTCATGAGGTTTTTACCATTCATTTGTAATCGCATATCTTAAGCCATAAGGAACTGTATATGACCATTGCTTTTCTGGTGGCTGAGTGGGTGTTGATAGGACATAACATATGTGATGTTCGTTTGGTTCCTTTCTTCCATCAAATAGACAACATAATCATCTGTGTCCGTGTTTTCTGTTAGGAGGAATGTTAAACGATTGCATTTTTTAGACATTATGTCAGGTTTTTTAACTTTTGATCCGCCAAATACTTCATCAGTATAAAGCCGAACGCAAGCTTTTTGGCCATTACTCAAAACACGTTCATTCATTTCGCACTGAAAAGACAATGCCAAATCTGAATCCTTCTCTGCAAAGATAAGCACGTCATCATATTCATATTTCTTTGCAATGACTTCCTTTGGATGATGAACTGCAATTCTACCCGTCTTGTTTTGATTATTTAGCTGGTTTGCAGCAGGGGTTTTCTGTACGATCGTTTCAACTAGCCCTGCTACATTGACGTTCCTTGCAGCCACATGTAGCCACTTGCTTCCAGTACATTTCAAGCCAAATTCAATACGACTTTCCAATGTCTTCTGTTTCTGTTTCAGATCAAAGTTTGAATATCTCAAATTATCTACAATAGTTTGGTCAATGCCTTTCTGAATGAGGAATTTACATTGTTTGGCAATGTTTAAGCAAGCGTAATCTAAAAGTATTCTGACATTTTTGTATGTGAACGAAATTATTTTAGAGTCGTCTTCAGGAAAAGCGGATGCTTTCATAAAACATTCATCTAAGGTATCTTTAAAATTAATCTTCTTTGAAAATGTCTTCACGTTCACAGAAATACATGCACCTTCAAGAATTTGACGCAGTAGGTTTTGTATCATATGTCCCTTCAGTGGCTTTAGAAATGCAATCACATTTGAACGGAATGTCCTACAACTCGTAGATGATGCCAGAAAGTATAATATGCGAGAACTATGAAGTTGCTTGATGAAACTAGCATTGCACAATTGCTGCTTTAGAGCATTAGTAAACAGTTTGGAGGAGAACATTGTTTTAACAAAAGCATCATTAGCAAATCCATGATGCCCGAACACTTTCCATTGCTCATTTTTTAATTCTTTTACTCTTCTCAATATGAGGTCTCCATAGTCAACCTCTGAAACTAAAATAACATTCTCTTTTGCTGTGATATCTTTCACAGAGAGAACAGTATGATCTACCAGAAAATTGAGATGGCAACATTCTAAAATTTTGTTGGTGTACTTTTTACCAAAAGCAACCCCTACAGCCTTGCAAATGCACTTATGGGCGAAGGAATAGTAGCGATCTACACCATTATAGATCAGGTATCCCATTTTGCATAACATCTTAGCCGCACTTGCAATATCACCATTTGGTGTGGTTTTTGAGACACCACAGGCTTCCATAATACTTTCAAGGAAAGCATTTGTTTCTGGTGGAGCATTGGTTTCTATAAATGGATCAAATACTTTTACAGAAAGTTTTTCATTTCTAAGAAAGCACCTAACAAGTACCATACATGCTGTTTTTTCACTTGTTTTAAACAATTCTATTTGGTCCTTGAGCATACCATAATTTTGAGCTTCTATATTCGTAGCATATTGCTTACAGCCCATTGATAATTCTAAAAGATATGTTTTAATGACAGGTTTTATATATCTTGTATGTAACTTCAGTTTATATTGATACCCTTTCAGCATCTTAGATGTCTTGTGTGACCTCAGTAGATGCTTCTTGACAGAGTCCACTTCTGCTGCTGTGATTTCGTAGACATCTTCTCTCTGGCACTTTTGTGGGACTTTTCTGTCATCTGTAAAATAGGTTTGTATATGTTTTATTTGGACAGGGCGAAGAGTAATATAGAACTTTTGATAAAAGTAGAACATAATAGATAGGTGACCCTCTATAGAATATGCGTATGCACTGTATCGAAAGCTTTTATGAAATATATCGCTTTGAGAGAAACAACTGAGTAAAAAAACCACACACACACACACACACACACACACACACACACACACACACACACAGACACACAGACACACAGACACAGAATGCTATATTATCTCGAGGGATGGATGAGGTTTCTAAACTTTCTAGTATACATAATTAAAATACTATGAGGACTACATTCACGGTAAATACAATAGACACGGTAAACAAACACAATGTTTAGAACCACAACCATTATTAAAGAAATGTTTTCCTAAAAATCAATTCTAGTTAAGGCTGCATGACAGATTTAAAGGCATAATATCACAGTCTGACACAGATTAAGTTGTCGTTTGGGACCGAAAGTACATGCTCTTAGCATACACATAATCGCTATTGTACCTCCAAATATCTTTTTACCGCTGTAGGATAAGTAAAATTCCATTGCAGTTTACACTTCCTGGTATAACCAGTATAAAATACACAATATCACAGATAGTTATGGACATACTTAAAATCATGTTTGTTAACGCTTTTCACCGCTGTGTGGTTGACAAATCTCCACTGCAACCCCCTATAGACAACCTGAATATGGTCGTAGTTATATTTGCTTCATTATATCAATTCAAGGGGACATAATTCAGTGGTATGACTAAAATATAATGCATATAACGACAACGTTTGCTTGCAATTTCCTTCATAGATCAGGTGATACATCAAAGATAAGATAAATAGCGGAACGTTCCTTTTATTCATGTAAAATATTAAAACTTCTATCGAGTACTGAGTACATTAGTAAATAAACAACTTTTGGGTGGATAAATCAAGCGTAATTAGTCTCGGATCGAAATTTGTTTGTCCATTATACAGGTCTATCAGTTGTGATATTATGCCTTTAAAGCCTACTATTACCTTGGGTTAAAATATGTACACGACCAATTATTTCCTTGCTGTTATCTTATCAACAGGTTCCTCAGATGACGGGTCGGTTTCACTGGTAGCTGACTTTGCCACTCCACATCTCCATGGAATTGTGTTTGATGTCATCGATGATTTCTTTGTGTATCTGGACAGGATTGCTTCCCATGTACAGAATACATTGAACTGTATCCAAACAATAGAGGTATGCAATTAAAGTCTGCTCCTTATACATTAATGAGACGTTATTTTAGAAAAATTAGATACCCACCTTTAATACTAAAACAGTATACTTGTAAAAAAAACATGCTATAAATAGGAATAATTTTACTGATGCACAATGGATTATTACACATTGTATTCATATACAAAGTCAAATTATGTTCTATGGGTGAAAGATTCCTGCTGTGGTGTAAAACAATAATTCACTCACTTACCTTTTTGGATCTCTGCTTGAGTCTTAATTTGTCGAAAGTTAAGTTAATAGATTTCTTCAATTAATTAAATATGCAATCACTTTTAGTATATATTTACATATTTGTTTGAAACTATATTTTGTCTTAGTGCTTTCATGGATTTAAAACCCAGTTCCCAAGATATGTTTATGACAGAAAATCGTTATTATAATAGTTATGACATGGTGATAATAGAATCTCACATTCATATTCATGTATTACTGAATTTGGTAAACGAATTGGCAAAAGATATTATCAGTTTTGCCAATTCGTTAATAAATTCAGTACGTAATACATGATTATATACATATACCGGTAGTAGGGTCTGTCATATGATTCAAATATGTGTCTGTCTGTGTGTGTGTGTGTGTGTGTGTGTGCATGTGTTACCAGATGTGACATGTATGGTATATATTCATTTCCTCTATTTCAGGATTATCTAGCCCTAGTGCTAAAGAAAATTTATAGGATCGTTAAGATTGACACGATCAAACATGTGAACACTGTAAAGGATCTTCAGAAAGTTGTGGGATCATACCGGATCATGCTAGAAGGTATACAGTCACCATTCTCCATCAATTCCATTAGAAAAGATTTCCCAGAACAGTTGCGACAAGAACTAAACACTGTACCAGAGCTCTTAAAAGATCTACACTATTTGATTTATGACTATGGAACAAATCGCGATTCATTCACATGTGGAGTAGTTGACATCCGTTTTGGTCAACTGAAGCAGCGAAAATTCAAAATATCCGAAGCATTTAAAGCAATTAGAGATATTCTCGGGACCAGAGACAAGTTTATGGAACTTCAGGTTTTAGTATTTCAGCTGCATAACGGCACTTGCCCAAATCGTCCAACTTGTGTGAAAGAGCAACAGATCCTCGAGGGTCATTTGCAGAGTCAGAAGGAATTGTTCGAGAAATGCATCTCGTGGAGCACAAAGAAGATTGACGACATGTGGCAGCCAAAGCAGCACAGTTCCATCACCTCACCTGGCAGAAATCTCCAAGTCTCCATAACCATGATGGCGGTTTCAATTATACTTTCACTTTCTCCGTTTCAACAGTTTCATTAAAATACGATCCAAAACTAACGCTCAAACAGATACCGTAATTACTCTAATTATTCGAACCCTCTAATAGTTCGAACACCTATATTAATTTCCGAAAATAGTTTTTTTCCGACCCTAAATATACGAACATGACAAATATTTGTAAATCTTACTTTTCTAATTATTCGAGCACAGTGATTTTTTCAAAGAAGTATATACGATACTCGCTCCGTTACGGTCTCAGGAAATTGCCATACGAGTGGCGTCAATTTGAACTCTTTGACCGCAGCCAATCACAGCCTCATCTGGATAAACGCTCGGGATCGTTTACAAACTTTCAGCACAGTTTAACATGTAAACAGGTCACTCATTGGCTAATACTGCCACGTGACCTGAATGCAGAATGAATGTTTCACTTATTGTCGAAGTGAGGTCAAAGGGCAATCAGCATATACAAGGTTAATGCTGATTCCGTCAGATCAGATCTGATTTGAACGAGATTGCCGTTTCAAGGACTTCAGGTGAATGCGATGTTGAATCTTGTATTTTCAATGGTCTCCATTGTGTTCGAGGAAGAATAATTTCATCTGTGTATAAATCTCTGTATTATAACACGTCTTGACATCACGAATCGTTGTTTATAATACATTGTGGTAATTGATAATGTTTTCATTAGGTTTGACAATGTTGCATAAAAACAATAACCCACTCGTTACTCAAGATTACAGATTATCTTTCCCTCATGAAAATACTGTGGGTAAGCTAAAGCTCGTGACTTACAATATTATTTCCATGAGGGAAAACTAATCTCTAATCTCAAGTAATGAGTGGGTTATTGCCTATTTTGGTATACATGCATAATACGACATTGTGAAAATGTCCAAAGTTTGAGTGGATTAGGCCCAAAGTTTGAGTGGATTATGTCCAAAGATTGTGTGGATTAGGCCCAAAGTTTGAGTGGATTAGTCCCAAAGTTTGAGTGGATTAGGTCAATTGGTTGTGTGGAGTAGTCCCAAAGTTTGAGTGGATTAGGCCCATTGGAAGCACATTGGAACATCCTTTATAATTTGGTTGCACATGCTCCCTCATCCTAACAGTGACCCAATGCCTACTTAATTCTGTTCAGGACTCACTGCATGTGACATTGAGCGTATTCATTTCAAATACTCGATCAACCCTAGGGTGATGAAATAAGCCAATGGGAAAACTAATCTCTAATCTCAAGTAATGAGTGGGTTATTGCCTATTTTGGTATACATGCATAATACAACATTGTTAAAATGTCCAAAGTTTGAGTGGATTAGGCCCAAAGGTTGAGTGGATTAGGCCCAAAGTTTGAGTGGATTATGTCCAAATGTTGTGTGGATTAGGCCCAAAGTTTGAGTGGATTAGTCCCATAGTTTGAGTGGATTAGGTCAATTGGTTGTGTGGATTAGTCCCATTGGAAGCACATTGGAACATCCTTTATAATGTGGTTGCACATGCTCCCTCGTCCTAACAGTGACCCAATGCCTACTTAATTCCGTTCAGGACTCACTGCATGTGACATTGAGCGTATTCATTTCAAACACTCGATCAACCCTAGGGTGATGAAATAAGCCAATGACCAAACACTCATGATGATGAGTACCCTCGTTGGCTAATTTCATCACACGACAGTCACCCTAGGGTAGGTTGAGTGTTGAATCGAATAAGGCTCCTTGAAGCGAGTCCTGGAAGAAATTGGCTGATTTGTTGTTTACTTGTCAAAGATGTTGTTTTATTGTAAGAATAAAAAATTGAAATGCCATGAAAAGTATTAACAAGTGAGTGAGTGAGTGAATATAGAGTTTAACGTCATATATTAACTCACTCACTCACTCACTATTCGAGAATTTACAAAACCATGTTTTGTTTTGTTTTAACATGGTTTTGTTACTTGAATATATATACAGTGTGTGCGTGTGTGTGTGCGTGTGTGTGTGTATACGTATATACAGTGTGTGTGTGTGTATATACAGTGTGTGTGTGTGTGTGTATATACAGTGTGTGTTTGTGTTTGTGTGTGTGTTTGTGCGTGCGTGTGTGTGCGTACATGTGCTACTTATAAATAATCTGGGCCTATTTTCAATTGTTCAATGTTTTAACTGTGACAGTGTGACATTAGCTACAGTAATCTTTGTGGTCTTACAAATTATCACTGTATTTAGTACGATGTATCCAAATGTAATTCACTATACATTTTATACTTATATTTTATACATACATGTATATATGGCTTGGTGCAAATTTTGCCTGTGACGTGACAATGCCGCTGAATTTTGCCTGTGACGTGACAATGCCTCTGAACCTGTTCGGCGTCCTGTCCTCTGTGCAACTCATGAGACTTCAGAGGCCGTTGCCCAGTCAGGTAATTTTTCACTAGTGAAAAATAACACCTGTTCTTTCCACGAGAAAAAGTGGTATTTCACTTCATTTATGTAATAAATACTTTTAGTCTGAAGCATTTCTCACCTGGTATGTTTGAATATTTGTTAATATCCATAGTACACATTGTATGGGTATATAAATGATATTTTGATATTATCTACAGTTAAATGTTGAGAAAACAAAAGAACTCATCACAATCAAATCTGAAGAAGTTGACATTGTTACAGAATATAAATACCTAAGAACAACAATTGACTCTAAATTACCAATACTCGGGCTATTTATATTAAAGGACAACAAAGGCTATATTTCTTGCGCAAGGTCAGATCTTTTAATGTTGATACATCCGTTATGGAGATTATTTTAGCAATCCTTTATTGAAAGTATTTTCACATTTACATTCCATGCATGGTTTAACCATTTATCTGTATATAATAAAGGCAACATTAATTCTATCACTAAAAAAGCCGGGAAAATATGTGGGGGAAAATTTACTAGTGTATTCAATCCCTGTATTCAGAGTTATCAGAGGATTCCCACTTTTTACACCATGAATTTACACTTTTGCCTTCTGGTCGCCGTTTTAAAGTTCCCCGTTTTAAATCTAATGGAGGTAAACATTATTTTATTCCATTCCTTTTACCGTAATTGAGTAATACTTGTTACCAGTTACATCTACATTTGCATCTTACTCAGTATGTCTGTTGTTATATTATTATATGTCCTGTGTGTTTGTAATGTACCGTATATGTTGTACTGTATTATTTCACTGTGCCTTGAGTTACAGAATAAACTTCCCTCGTGGATATTAAAGTAGTCTAGTGTCTATTGCCACACATATATCAGTAGTAGAATAGAGATAACTGGGATGTTGTACTATACGTCAAGATGTGATATTAAATGAGAATCAGTAGTCGAAAAGAGTGTCTACTGTATACCATGTAAATAAACAATTATCACAAGACTGTTCTCTGTTGTCTACCATACCCCGGGATCTTCTAGCAGAAAGAGAGAGTGAGTGAGTGAGTGAATATGCAGCTCCAGCCAGTGTTGGAAATTACTGCTGGCCTGCTGGCCCGGCCATTTCTCCCAATGCTAAAGCTATCCTAAGTGCCAGTAGAAATTCATGTTTTTTGTAAACATTTGTTATTTGTATCATTATTCGGGCCAGTAGGTTTCCAGCGGTAATTTTGAAACACTGACTGAAGCAAATAACAAAAATCACTAGCTTCTCAAACAACTGTTGTTGAGTTGGGCATGCAGCATTTACCGGTATTATTTATCTTTTTAATTTCAAGGGGGAAGTCATATGTATATTTAATATTAAATGTGACAAACTAAGAAATCTAATGAAAGCAGCATTAATTAAACCAGGAGTTTTGATTAGAACCAACAGCGTAAGAAAACACACATTTGAGATGAACCAAACAAACAACAATCTCATTAAAATGATGCTCAGATATTTGGATACAGTATTTGCAAGTTCGATCTGTTTAGTAAAATAATGTCAAAATTATTGAGGAACGAAATGAGATCTGATTTGTATTAGACAAAATGAACAGGGAATGCTGAGATAAATATGTGTTGTTTTTTATATTTTACATTTTTTGTTTGTTATTTGTATGTTGTTTTTGTGTATGTATTTATTGTCGCTAAAATACTAATACATGCCTAGTCTTTTTGGAACATGTGTATTAGAAACCACAACATACTTTGTTATGGCCTTAAATGTCCCCTGTATGTCCTCTGTATACTATTGTAAATATTACAAGATAGTCTTTTATGTTGCAATACATGTATTTCAATGTAAAATATTTTATATGACACCACCCATTTGTACCTAATGAAGATGGGTGTTGATTAATAAGTACTGTATCTTTTGAAATTAAGGTAACTTTTTGAATTCCATAAGATTTGGAAATACATAATACAACACAGATTAGTACGGTAACACAAAAAGACAAATACATAATGATGGATAAGACAACATATGTACAGCAAATATGTCAGTGATTTGATACTTTGTGTCATATATTGCTATTTCCGTCATGTAATTAAATACAAACTTCATCTGAATAAAACTATCAAATAGACTCGACGTTTCGTCGGTGAAATACCAAGTTCTTTAGGAGTAGCAAAATGGTCCTTCATGTAAATGCTAACTTTCTAGTACCAGAATTATGTATTTTGAGCTATTACACAAATCATAACTAGGGTTTGCAAAGCAAATCTATATTCTGTAAAGCCGATATAAATGTTCATTTTCAAAACCTTATAATTTTTTTTAGTGTTTTTGTTTTTGTTCAACTTTTTCTTTTCAAAATGTTTGAATTAGATCTAAAAATAATTAGATCTAAATGCATTGTACACTCTCTTAATATTTAAATTCTCTTTGAGAGTATACATAAAAGTATTTTGTTAAATTATTAAATATACACACACACAAAAAAAGTTAAATAAAATAAAGCCCACAGTAATATCCTCTTCATATTTATTTAATTTCATGATTCTATATAGATATAAAACATAATTCAATTATCAAGAACATCAGCATCAGAGCCTATGAAATATTCTACTTAATAATGAACTCTTCATGCATAGAGAAAAATGGCCAGCTTGTGTGGGTGGGTGGAAGCATGACTAGTCGTCCTCTATTGAAGCCCTTCCACTACCTCAAACCTTCCAGTTAACCCATGCATTGCACAACCAGACCCAGACGCCTTAATCTGCAGCACAAATCCCAATCCTGAGGACCAGGTTTAGACTTAAACCAGCATGAAATTATCCTGCATAATGCTGAGAACCATCCCACACCATCAGGTCAATGACCAGCCTTTGCTGGCCTGCGAATAAAGCCTGGCTTAGAAGGCAATGGTCCTCACAATAGGACCCCGAGTCGCTGACCAATTGCCCCAGTGTGCAGGAGGATCTGCTCCACCGGGTCGGATGTTATCAGGTCCTACCTGGCTGTACTTCAGGGCGCTGTCCTGACCACTGCATTGTTCAAACTACCTTGAAGCCAAGACACTAAATATGCCTTGCGTCACGTGATGGCACAACACAATGACTTTAATGGCTTGTTATCGTAAAAACTTATCCCGATGAGTTTAATTATTGACTAATATTCTTTAGATATTTTGTGTATTGGGGTAAGTGGTTGGGATTGTATTTTGCAACCGTTTTAAGTGTTGGATTATATTAGGTTCCGTGGGAGTTGCTGGCTGCTGCTTTGAAGGAGGAATTATCACAGGCCAGTTATACACCCCCTCAGATATATTGGCTTGTACATGACCTGTTTAGTAGTCTTCTTGTATGGTCAAATATCCATGAAGTCGTTAACCTTCTAGGAACCAGAGGCAACTGCAGATGCATTGGTATTTGTTGATGATGAATAGGTTCACAGTTTCAGATTGTTCTTCACCAAAATCTTGAATGCCAAGAAAGTAGTTTTGTTGCCAAGTGAAAATAGACAATAATATGTATTTGAATTATTTGAATACTAGTATTCGATTGGTTTAAAAAAATTCTTATCTTGTAAATTAGATTTCAATGTATTTATCAACATATTTTCTGAGCAACACTGCATTGTCATTGATACCACAGAAGAAATAGATCTACATGAATGAACTTTAAGAATACCGGTACATGACATTTGAAATTTGTAATAATTACTGAAGTGAGAATCAATTATCATTAGTAAGTAACAATAGTAATGTAGGAAACATTTAGTTATGCTCTAATTTATAATTTAGTTTTCATATAAAGGCATAATATCAGAGATTAAGTTGTCGTTTTTGGACCGAATTGGAGTTAAGAATGCAAAGTACACACTCTTAGCATACATATAATCACTATTGTACCTACACATTTTACAGCTGTAGGATAGGTAAAATTCTATTGCAGTTTACACTTCCTGGTATAACCTGAATAAATACCGTAAATTCTCACATCCCCTCTACTTTCCTGACTAAGGGAGATAACTCTACTCATTGAACACGGTCAAAGTAATCTTTCATGACCACTGGCAGCATTATGTGCAAGTCGTAACTAATTAATAAATAGTAATAAATATTAAAATATTGATAACTAGTGAGACATGTGGAATAAGTAACTGGTTGCATAAAGTACTTGTATTGTGTAGTCAAAACAAATGTATGTATTTTCTGGTAAAACCTTGCTAGACCATTATATAATAATAATAATAGGCCACTTATAATGCACCAAAGCCACCCCCTAAGGCATGCACTAAGCACCACATTATTATCCCCGGTCAATGAATCAGTGTACACTCTGTGTTCCTTCTCAAATCCCTGGGTCAACCATCTGTGATATTATGCCTTTAAAGGCATAATATCACGGTTTGTTGACATATTTCATGGCAACTGTATTTTTACCTGAAAGTATATGATTTATCTACATGCAACAAGCTACATTTTCCGCAATTCCCAATGGTTTTCAATATTTTCATATTTTATGTATTTTTTGACACGCGAAAAATAAATACAAACATTTTTGTCGAATTATTAAATGAAAACGAAACAGGCAAATTTAGGTGTTTCCCCTTTACAATGAGTCGGACCACTTTGAGTTATGTCCCTTTACGGTATTGTATTAATATAATAAGAACTAATAATACTGAACATTATTTAAGTTTTTACAGGAATTTTTATACTGGCGATTCAAGCAAAGTTCTATATCAGGGGATGTAGTGGAAATTGTCTTCCATACAGCAGTGAAAAAAACCCACCAAAATATATGTGAATGTATGCCTTTTAATGTACCATATATTATTCATCTTCATAATGATAATATTAATATACGGTAGATAGTTTCAATACGGTACAGCATATTTGTCAAAATATTGTTGGTGGAATAGCATGAGTGATGTAGTTTGACTGCAAATGACAAAAGTTAGGGTTTAAATCATCTCAACAGTAATCAATTTTGTATGCATAGTGTATATAGTATACCATCATGCATACATTGTGGGTGTTATCTTAAATGTATGATTGTTTTGGGTGCTCCTCCTACCACAAACAGACCACTGATAAATTGCTTACATACTATCCAAAAGTAATACATATAATAATAATAAAAATAATAATAATAATAAGGACATTTGGCACATTAACTCCACCTCACAAAGGGCCATGCTCAAAACTTGAACAATTGAATATTATAAGAGGGGTATATATAAAATTATGTCTTGAATTGACTTATGAACAATTTTATTTGTATTTTAGGGCATTGAGGTTGTTCAATGAAAGTTCAAAGTTCAGTGGATGCATGGATGACATCGAGAAGACTTTGAATCCACCAACTAGAAAATAAATCTGTGAGTCCTATATTTCTTACATTATTTGGCTAGTGCTGTACATGTGCTTTCACAAGTGAAACAGGGAATCATGCCGATCACCCTGGGATTCGAACCTGAGTTGCTGGATTGTGAGTCCAACGCTCTACCAACTGAGCCAAAGGGGTAACCCCGCTGGTCGAGACCAGTAGGAGCATCTTATATCACACCCGGCTACACAAGCAAGATATTTTACCATTACCACAGTGCAAATTAAGCAGGTGGCGATGTGTCAGACTTCAGAGCCTATGTTCTTGAGTTCGAACCTGTCCCTGGGACCGATGGAGCTGTTGTGTCACCCATTATGTTCTCAAAAGTTCAAGCGATTCATACACATAGGTGCCCATTTTTATTATTGGTCATATGTTATATATAGGGCAATATTTGCAAGAATCTGAACTTTCAGGGATGAAAATGCACGAAAACCCATCGAAATATGCTATTTTACTTGGCGAATGTAAACAATCATTTGTTTTGAAATTGGCGAGGCCTTCTCAACACCATCCTTGAAAACACAGGCCATTATGACTACACTGACTTCCGTCAAATACCAGGGGATCACTGTCTATATAGAACTCTGTTTTCGACATGTGACTGTTGCGTGGGGGTTACGTGCTCTAAATATATCGACCAATCCAAGCTAGGTGGAGATAACTCTGAATTGATATATTTAGAGCACACGTAACCCCCACGCAACAGTCACATGTCTAGTGGGACTCTGAATGGTTAATATATATATATATAATGTATTCATATATTCAATCGGGCTGTTCAATGTAGAAAACGGAGTTCTACATAGAGTCTAGACAGTGATCCCAGGGTATTTGACGGAGGTTAGTGTAGTCATAATGGCCTGAGTTTTCGAGGATGTCTCAACACAAGCTTCTCTGCATGGATTGCACAGGTTTCTCGCATATGGCGTACTCATAACAGGTTTCTCTGCATGGATTGCACGGGTTTCACACACATGGTGCAACGTGGATGAAGTCACACGTCAACATTGTATCATCCTATTCACCTAACAGATTATGTAAATAAACTACTTAAAATTAGCATATTTATCGAAAACGGATTATTTGGAAGGAATCAATCACACTATGTGGTGCAGCATCATCAGCTATATAAGTTTGAATTTTGGTGTATGAGTCACTTTAACTTTACAATGTGATCGTATATACCATTACCATTACGATGTGCTCTGTACCATTAACAGTGCAAAATAATGTGTGATCCTTGGTCGATCATCAGTACCAGCCAGTACATGGTTGCAGGTTGCAGGTACACATGTTGCAGGTTTCTTCATACCATAAACTATCAAGCTATGATACAAGTGAAATAATCCATAAAGCTCAAATGTAACAATTGAAAAGAAAAAGAAAACAAAAGATTTTGGGAGATAGTCAGACCACATATAGAAACATGTATATATATAACCTGAAATATTCATGGAATATGAACAATTATAGTCAAGAGTTGTCTCCCTTATACCATGCAATGAGATTTTCACATTGAGTGTGATTTTATACAGCTTCTTTCAGTCACATCAAATCACTGCTCTAGGGCATCTTCAGTTGCCTTCAGCAGAGAGAGGGTTAAACTTCATGAACAAGATTCACAAACTTTATGAAGAAATGGCACTTCATGAGCTGTTCATGAAATAAAGTTTG
>JAUTBV010097889.1:0-16525 GCA_032361325.1 Lepetodrilus fucensis
GGCGACAGTAGGGGTGGCTTATCTAGGAATGCCCGGCCACAGTAGGGGTGGCTTATCTAGGAATGCCCGGCCACAGTGGGGGTGGCCTATCTATGAATGAGCGGTCACAGTAGGGATGGCCTATCTATGAATGCCCGGCCACAGTAGGGGTGGCTAATCTATGACTGAGCGGTCACAGTAGGGGTGGCCTATCTATGAATGCGCGGCCACAGTAGGGGTGGCTAATCTAGGAATGCGTGGCCACAGTAGGGGTGGCCTATCTAGGAATGCACGGCCACAGTAGGGGTGGCTCATCTAGGAATGCGCGGCCACAGTAGGGATGGCTTATCTAGGAATGCACGGCCACAGTATGGGTGGCTTATCTACGAATGCGCGGCCACAGTAGGGGTGGCTCATCTAGGAATGCCCGGCCACAGTAGGGGTGGCTTATCTATGAATTCCCGGCCACAGTAGGGGTGGCCTATCTATGAATGCGCGGCCACAGTAAGGGTGGCTCATCTAGGAATGCCCGGCCACAGTAGGGGTGGCTTATCTATGAATGCCCGGCGACAGTAGGGGTGGCTTATCTAGGAATGCCCGGCCACAGTAGGGGTGGCTTATCTAGGAATGCCCGGCCACAGTAGGGGTGGATAATCTAGGAATGCGCACCCACAGTAGGGGTGGATAATCTAGGAATATGCGGCAACAGTAGGGGTGGTTTATCTAGGAATGCCCGGCCACAGTAGGGGTGGATAATCTAGGAATGCGCACCCACAGTAGGGGTGGCTTATCTAGGAATGTCCCCTGTTAGTTACGTGTTTGATTAGCTTAGTACATCTAGCCTGAGATTATTCAGCATTCCCAGATGACCAAAAGCTACTTTTAGTAATGGTATGGTTATGTTAATGCAAGTGCCAACATACTTCAGGGCTAAATTGAATTACGTTAGCTCAGGCATTAATAAAAACCTTTGCTCCTGGATGTCTGGTCTGTAATAAAAATTAAAATACAGCAAAATCACATGAAATGACCAATGGCCTCACAAATAAGGATGATAATGTTAAACCCATTACTGGTTAGGGACCTAGTATCACCCAGTGCCTATTATCACCACCACCCCGCTGTAGATCAATGTCAATTACGCAATTACAATGTCAATTGTTAAAAATAAAGAAGACCGGAGTGTGTGGTCCGTCGCTTCCTCCACCAGGGAGCTGCCACTACCGCTGGAGGTAGGTTGGTCTGTCTGCAAAGAAATTAGTAATAGTACTGCCATATTAATATCGAACACTAAATAATTATTGTTGTTGGTGTATTATGAGCAACATAACAATTCCAGGTGAGGACTATAACAACGACGCATTCATTGATGTTCCTTGCAGTATTTGTTTTTAGCAAAACATTGAAATACATGTACTATGTAAACCATCATAATGAGAGACAACAGACTTCCTCAGGCCTAATTTGTTTTTGTAATCATCCTTCAATAAAGGTGATTATTAATATTTTAACTACAGTTTTCTGAACTTTTTCTAACATGCTAACAACTAAAAATAAATACTGTAAATCATTGCATTGTAGCGGCATTAAAAGTTTAGTGACTGGTGGATTCTCATTTTGTTAGAAAACATTTTTCACTCGCTCAAAAAACTGACTTCCATTTACCACCTTCATCCCCAACAAATCTGCCAGGCCCATATGTGGGAATCAGGCTTTCATCGTCATCAATCGATGACAAGAAACCGATCACTGATCGACATCGATGATGCAGAACTTGTCACACAGGTGATGCCTTCAATAAAGATGATTACCGTTATTTCCTGTGTATAATGCGCACTTATTATTTTTACTGCCGTTTTCTGAACTTCTACTGCCAACAACTAAAAACAAATATTGTAAAATGTTACATTGTCGCAGAATTAAACTTTATTGACTTGTGGATTCTCATATATTTCTAGGCATAAATCTTTTACAAACTCTTTGTGTACCTTTATCTTAACTTAGTTACAAAATAAAGTAACATCATATATAAACATCCATATATAATCAACGTTTCGTCAGCAAATTACCGACATCATCAAGATTGATCTTAAAAGAGACTCCCTCTACAACATGATAATTTTATATGTTATAATAAATAAAAATAATAATAAATAAAAAAACATAATCTTGAAATCAGAGAGATGGGATGAAACAGTCAAGCTTCATAACTGTGTTTACCTTTCGGCCAGGCCCATGTATGGAAACCAGGCTATCGGGCTGTTGTGGTCATTGTCATCCAGTGACAAATAACTGACCACCGACATTCCACTGCTGGACCTCGATGGATCAGTACTCGTCACCGGTGATGCCAGAGGGTCTTAACATGGTGAATTCTGCAAATAAAATAGTATCCATATTAATATCTGAAATAGTATGTCTGTGCTAGTTGATCGTTATATCATGTATATTGACCAATATCGTATATTATCAGGAACATGAACCACCAAAGTTGTAGTAGGAAAACAAATTTAGAACTTTATCAGTATAATTCTTCTTTTTACTTTCTAAGAATCATACCCCTGCCCACCCTTTACCCTTCCGCTGGGGGGAGCCCAATTCTTCCCCTGTTCACTTGTGGCAGTGGCTAAGGGTGACAGGTGGAACCCACCACAGCGACACCCCATGTAGGGGTGTCATCTCAAGACGCTGTGCCACCTCACACTGTACCTGTGAGGGTGAGCCGGGCATTGGGGCAGGTTCCACCTTTCTGTGCCTGCGTCCCCGATGGCGATGGCGACGTTTGTGGACGATAGGCTGGGAAGACTGCACACTAGGCTGTGCTACCTCACGGCTCCGTTCCCCATTCCTGTCAATGGAGGGTGACCTGGAAAATTCAGCTTTTCTGTACCTGCTTACATCCTTTTGCATACATGCAGGAAGAAATATACAAATGCTGTAGTACTGAGCTCACTATTATTCTCTACTATTCTTTACTCTAGATTTTCAACTGATCTGGGCTCTGGGATATGTCTTCGCTTTTTGAAACTGCGTCCCAGCAAAATGGGATATTGAAGTTCATTACAAATTGAAGTTCACTGTCAAATTTTAACATACTGTTATTTTCACTCTCACTGTACCTGTTAGGGTGACCCGGGCCTTGGTTTAGGTTCTACTTTTCTGTGTCTGTGTCCCCGGGGACATTTGGGAACACTAGGCCAGAGGACCACCCAATGGGCTGTGCTGCATTCCCCATTCCTGTCATCGACGGAGGGTGACCTGGAAAGATCAAATTTGTTGTGCTTTTTCTTCTTTGTGGATAGTTACTTTTACGTACATACAGGAAATAATATTACTCTAGATTTTCAACTGAGCTTGGCACTGGGATATGTCTTCGCTTTTTTAAACTGCGTCCCAGCAAAATGGGATATTGAAGTTTAGTAGAGTATGTATTTGATTATAGTACCAGGCCCCAAAATTACGAAACTTTTCTGAGTACGATTTCATGCTCAACTTTTTCAAAAACCATTCTAAGTTGAGTGTGAAAATGTACTCAGAAAAGTTTCGTAATCTCGGGGCCTGGTAGACGCTGTCAAATTTTAACATACTGTTATTTTCACTCTCTAGGAATCGCGCCTCTAGCGCTACCCAGTTCTCCCCCTGTTCACTGGTGGCGTTGACTATAGAGGGTGACATGTGGAACCTATCACAGTGACACCCTGTTGTGGGGTGTCCTCAGTCGGGGTGTCCTCAAGGCACTGTGCCACCCCACACTGTACCTGTTACTGTACCCAATGGGCTGTGCTGCATCAAGGCTCCATTCCCCATTCCTGTCATCGACGAAGGGTGACCTGGAAAGATCAAATTTGTTGTGCTTTTTCGTCTTTGTGAATAGTTACTTTTACGTACATACAGGAAATAATATTAAGATATAGTAGTTTAGTAGTGTGCTCACTGTAACTAAGATAGTTCACTGCATCCCAGATTTGGCTATAATATTTTTAAAGACGTTCTAACGAGGTGACTTCGGCATGTAATTTTAGACCTTATTTGTCAGGTTCCTTTTTGCCAAACCCATGTGTGGGAACCAGCCTTATCTACCGTGTCTACACGAGTATAGTGGACAACCAGCTACATTTTCCGCATGTCCATCTGATTTTCAACATGCTCATATGTTATTAGTTTACGGGAACCTTTATTAATCTGACTTCAATGTCTGGTGCACACAAAAGGGACCGGTTTATGTGATATAGGGCCAAACATCAAACTTCAACTTCAAAGTGTGTCACTAATATGTGAGGATTGCAAACAAGACATTTTTGCCAGCACACAAAATTGAAGATTTTGCACCATAAACAGATCACAAGCAACTGACAATGGTGAAGATAAACAACAAACTTACCTTTCTACCAGACACGTGTGTGGGTTAGTGTCTGCATCCATTGCATGACAAGAAACTGATCACCGATGTTCCATGGATGGACATCGATGATGCAGAACTTGCCACTGGTCATGCCGGAAGGGCATGGCATGATGATTCCTGCAAATAATATAGTATGTGGTGTTATCTCAAGGCACCATGAAACCGCCCAAACTCTTTAAGTGCCTGTGAGGGTGAATCGGGCCTTGGGACAGGTTCCACGTTTCTATTCCTGCAATATGGCCAACACTAAATAATTATTAGCGGGAATCTTTCACCCATTTGCAACGATGAATCAATTAATTATTTTACTATTATGTGTGTGTTAAAAACGAGGAAGTTTAAAGGTGAATAATGTTGTTGATAAGCTAGCCAATATATTGCACTTGATGTAGCTATATGAATAGTTTAATATTGAAGACATAATTTAATCTGTAGTGGAGTAACTGATTATTAAATATATAGCTAATACAAATGACAAACATAATCTTGCGATCAACAACTAAAGTTTTTAACTTTCATCGACTGGTGGATTCTCATTTTATTCAACTTTACAAACTCTTTGTATACCTTTTATCTTAACTTAGCCATAGTTAATATGGCAGGTGTAGAGGTGTGATCTTAATGTACCTGTGAGTGTGAGCTAGGCCCTGGGGTAGTGAGTGTGAGCTAGGCCCTGGGGTAGTGAGTGTGAGCTAGGCCCTGGGATAGGGCTGATCTTTCGAATCCTGCATCCCTGGGGACTTTTGGTGACGCTATATCAGGAGGTCTGCACACTGGGCTGCCTCATGACTCCATTCCTCATTCCTGTAATCAATGAACGGTGACCTGCAGAGATCAAATAAATTGTGCTTTTTCGTCATTGTGGGTAGTGAGCTCACTGTGTAACTATCTGATAGCTCACTGCATCCTACATTTGGCTATAATCTGTTTAAAGACTTATTCCTATTTGAATTTCGGCATTTGAATCGATAGTTAGATCTTCATTATCGCGTCTTTATACACTTGGGAGATTTCACCTGTGCTCATTTTTATTATTAGTCATATATAATACATAGAGCAATATTAGTAAGAATACAAACTTTCAGGCATTAAATGCCACACATTGAAAAATACGCCGTTTTACAAATCTTTTGTTTTGAAAATGGCCATTCATTCATGACTTTTCAACTTCATTGTTTCAAAAACAGGACGTCACAATTTGATGGCATCACATAGCAACATAAGCACACAGCGTCATCGGCTCTATAACTTTTGATTTTGGTGTATGAGTCGCTTTAAATTTGGATTTGAACAAAAAGTTCTAATGTAATCTTTAACTCTGTGATTATTAATAGTTTATGTAGCATTAGAGGTTAATGAAATAATTAATTAATAAGCCAGTTCAGAGTTTCGAATGCACGTGTCAAAGGTCAAAGCATGTGAAAAACAACTGTCTGGTGTGCTGTAGCGCTAATCATTTTATCATCTACTTTGTGTTACGTGGTTGTTACAACAATTGTAAAGTATTCTGGTGGTTGTGATGAGAATTTTAATAACAGAATGCTGTACCAGATGTGCTTTAACCTTTGACGTATTCTGCCCATATTCGAAACTCCGAGCTGGCTCTATATTAATTGTCCATCTATTTACATATCATCAATATCTACAAAATGTATTATACATAATATTTAATTGTTCTCGTTCGCGTTATGGTTTCGTCAATGCTGGTCATATCACCATAACCATGATACAGCATTATGCAAATTATTGTCTGTTGTGCTAATATGCTATCCGTCCAATGTAAATAAGTTAGCATGTCCATTCAACCAATTATCTATTGACAATATTGTGATAAATTGATAACTGAACATTTATGGGGGACGTTTCTTTCACCGTAGAACAGTGTCCAGAGTACTCCGAAGGCACTGTGTTTTGTTTTTCTCTTTCTCAAAGGAATGAAACAGCACACTGTCCTCCCACTAGCGAGGTGGTGCAGACAAAACAGGATCCTGTCCCACAAAACAATCATAGTGCTACGAGAGTCGTGATTATATGTTAAAGATGCCAGATCATACTTGTACACAATTTATATACATTTATTGATCGAGGGACCGATATGTACCGAACAAGAGGCTCGCCGGCTATCTCGGTCTCGCTTCTTTCTTTTTCACTCCAAAGCGGTCTGGATGGTTGCCATTTTTAACGCACAAAGGATTATGGGAGGGGATTCGATTCGCTGCACGTTCTTTTATGGAATTGACAGTCACCATCGTGGTTTTTTATGCATTTGGATAGGAAATAAGTATATTTTGCGGTGAATAAAAAATCTGAACAAATTCCCACTTATCGGGATATGTAATAACCTTGGTATCGACGATTGCCCCCTATGCAAGTATGATCTTGCATCTTTAACGTAGCGCAACAATCATTCTATGGAACAGGGGCCAGGAATAGTACAATCACATCACACATCTAAGGGCACCTGTTCCATCATGTCTGTGCAAGAAGTGTGCCGCAGTGACGTTAAACTCCATATTCACTCACTCACTCGCTCGAGAAGTGTGCAAAGTCGGCACACGGCATGAGTACAGATAACTAGAACAGGTGAAAGCAACGTTCCCTATGATTATTTGTTTATGTGTATGCAACTATTAACGTAACATTCCCACACTCTCTCTCTCTCTCACTCTCTAATGTTAACGGCCTTCACTCCTAACCTATCTGTTCTGTTTTACGGAGGTTTTGGTCTTTTGCGCTGTCTGCCAAATGTACATTATTTACTTTATAATAAAATACAGAAAAGTATCTCTTCTTATCAGCTTAATATTGGATATGTCTTTCAATGGACATGCTCTCCCAACAGTGTTACAGAAGTGGGAATATTCCGCGGGATTCTGCCAATTTATTTGTACAGGGGTGGATTTGTTTGCATGGACATGACATGGCTTGGTTCCTAGACCCTGGGCTTGTATTCCACGGAAATCACAATTGTCTGTTGCCTTACCTGGTGTTGTACAACTGCTCAAGTTCCAGGTATATTTGTTATCACATAGGCAGAGTTTCTGTTCTTGCAAATTATGGAGCAATATGATTAGTTCTATCAAATATTTTTACAGACATCTTGTTTTGAAAATGGCCGTTACATATCAATGGAGATGACTGTTTGATTATTTGATATAATATTCTAGGTGCATAAGTTTGACCGGTAATTAACTCAAGTGTACAAACCAAAATTTTATTATTATTTAATATATACTGATGGTGGTGCATAAATGTTTGACACTGTTGACATCCTTGAGGTTTTACCTCATCATAGGGTTCCAACATAAAACATAAAATGTCTGATATCTGGTACTTTTTTATTATTTTTTAAAATTGTGATTTAGAACTGCTTTCAAGATTCTTTCACACATCACGGCTTGTCAGTTGAGGGCAGGAGAAAGCCCGCAACATCAGTAGTGCTGAATGTTGCAGCAACCATGCGAGCACCTGCTGGTATTGCTATATGGTACAACATGTAATAACAGAAGTGAGTGGGTGAGTTACCACTGTTGGTGGGGCATGCAGTTGGCAGACATCAATATTAAACTGATTTGTAGTACTAGGCAAAGTGTTAGGGGCTTGCTCTACCTTTTCAACACTAATGCATATGCATGTAAGCCTACTGTCAAATTACACAGGCTTGGCAATGTTATGCAGAAATCTGCTGACATATTTGTCCATGGGTCGATTTATTTGTACTGGACATAACCGTCACATAGCCTATTAGGGGCTGCAACTCCCAGACCTCCGATTTCCGCTGAAATCACAATTTTCTGTTGCGTGATTATGAATGTTTCCATATACATTCTCATATGTTCTTATAGCGTAGCTCAAAATTTCCTTTTCTCGTTATTTTTTCAGATACAATATTTCTACCTTTCTATAATGTAAGTGGATGATGATGTTATCTTTTAAATCTTCAGACTACAGGAGCGCTTCATCAAACCCTTCAGTCTGGGTGGCCCATGTCCCTTACCAGGATTTACTGGTTACCAGGAATTCTTCAGGGACTTTATCCTGGCTGCTGGGAATGCTGTGTTCAACCAACATCTGACGAATAGCCTTGTTGCCAAGGTTACTGAGGTAAGAATCGTCATGTATGGGTGAAAGATTCATGCTGCGATGCAAAACGGTAATTCACTCACTATACTAATGACATATACGGTTGTGGCAATTTTCTGTGGAAATTCACTGATTTATTTGTCCTGGGGTCGATTTATTTGTACCGGACATGGCTGGAGGCTAAAAGGTCCTTGCACACCAGAGGTGACAGGGCTCCAGACAAACATTTTGAGTTACTTGCCCACAGAGCAAGTCAGGGCACGTTGCAATGGCACCAAAGGTGCTAAATGGTAAAAAGTAGGTTGCCCGCAGTACAATTTAACTTGCCCATGTACGTCGGGCATATGTTAGTCCAGAGCCCTGGGTGAATTTCGCACTAACAAATTCCACAATTTACTTTCTAAGATAGAACCTTATCATTTATCCATATTCTTGCACACCAAAAAGTGAAATTCGCAATGACAATTTTTTATAGAATCTTTTGTTTAACGCCGCAATATTTCCCTCACCTCTAGTGTGTGATGGCATGGGGTGCATTTCACGAAAGGTGTGTATATTTACGCCGGACATAAATGACACGGATTTGTTTGTATTACGTCATTTATGTTGATTGTATTAGTTGATTGTATTAGTTACGTCATTTACATTCAGCGTAAATATACACCCCCTTCATGAAACGCACCCCTGAAGCCTCTAGACCCTGGGTTTGTTTTCCACTGAAATCACAATTGTCAGTTTCCAGTAGAAACATGGTTCACATTTCATGAAAAGGTCGTAACAATAGTCTGGGCCTAATTCAAGGTTTAATTCACTTCCTGCTGTAGTAAGAGTATGATTTAGGCCCTGACTACAAAATAGTACCATACTAATTCCATGAAACGCGGGCCTACATTTCACAATGGGGGTCGTACCATTAGTCCATGGCCTATAGCAACTTCAGAATAATATATTTTGAGCCTGCTTATTTTGATATTTTGTAATTATTACATTCATTATGACTTTTGTATCGGTAATATTTTTCAGTTGATCACCACTGAGTTTGTCTTAACTGGAGGTCATGAGGTTGGAGGTCATGAGGTCAAATCCACAAGTCCAGAATCTGAAGAAGGGGTGAGTAATGTAATATGTACTCAACAAAATACATTAATTAACCTCCTCACTGCTGCAGGCATATATATATATATATAATGCCCAAAACACATTCACAATGGAACAATTCAGGTGGACAGAGCAGGTAGATCACTGAAGCTTTCTATGAGATTTCAGAACTAGGCTTGAGGAGTCTGGTGCCAGTCCCATGCCAACGTAAAACAATAATTCATTCACCCTGTCTTAGGATCAACATGAGCTGTTTACTTCCTGTTTGCTGACCCTGAGACTTCTGGGAAAGTTCCTGGGTTTCGTCACGTTTTTGCCGTACCAGACGACAGAAACGCTTCCAGATGCTGTTAGGAAGAGCTACGTCTCTCAGAGAGATAAGGTGTGTATGTATTCGTGACTCGCTAATCGCTATAAAATTATTAACGTATTTAAGGATTGACTGGAATATTTTTTGCGTTCGAGGTATGAACGTAAAAACCGATGTGCAAACTGTATGAATCCGCGAAGCGGTTCATACAAAAGTTTGCACATCGTTTTTTACGTTCATACCTCGATGAACGCAAACAATATTCCAGTCAATCCTTATAAATAAATAACATAACTTTTTGTGGGGAATTATTTGATTCAATAGTCTGACATAATGCATCAATGATTTTAGTCTACATTTTATAAGCGGCGAATTAATAGTTTGCCGATGTCAGGTATAGATGACATCATATAGGAAAATTTCGTTCATTGAAGTATGAATGCAATGTTTTGGGGTCACGTGGACCAACCAGATTGCCGGATTCACATGCTATTTATTTATTGATCAGTAAAACTCCACATCTGAAACATAATTGCAAGGAAATGTTTTCAAGAGAGAGAAAAGTGCCAAAATGTTGTAGAATTGATATCTTTTTATTTCACACAAATGTTCATTTTATTGTATTGTATTGTATTTCATTTCATTTTATTGTATTTTAATTTATTTTATTCAGATTCCGCCGCCATTGGACCTCGTGGAGACAGTGCGTAGTGCCATCTGGTGCCAGAGACTGGTACTAGTCGTACCTTGTCTGGTCGAGTTTGCCTCCCAGATGGATCCTTTGGCCCCAACTCTGGATATATATGAACACTTCCTGTCTGACCTACGTCTGGTTCTAAGGTGAAGGTCAATGATTTCATTGTAAAATTGTGTGTATTAATTTTGGCATTGTCGGTTGAAAATACAAACATATCGGTCAGATCCAAAATAAAGAAAATAATAATTGGATATTATGAAATGGTTAGTCGACAGAAAATAAAAATTATTATTCTATATTCTGGGGAATATAATTTTAAAAAATGTGTTTAAATATTTCCCAAGGTAGAAAGAATCAAATAACTGGCATAAGTTAATACATCTTTGGGTTGTTCAAATGTATATGACCCAAGTTAACGTCTTTTATGGGGTTTTTTCAGCTTATGCTGGCAGAGGGTACTACAGAACCAGTGTTTCTATGGCAACCTAATGGTGGTCGTCCTGATCAGTTGGCTATTTGACGTGAGTTCCTAGTTTCCAGTTCCTTAGAGATTTGGAAATTCTTCCTTGTTAAATAAGATAAAGTAAAATTTATATGTACACAAATTCTACTGGACATTAATTAATTTTGTCAAGTATGTAAAATAACTAATTGCTTTATTTGTCGCAAATGGGTGAAAGATTCCCGCAGCGACGTTAAACTCCATATTCAATCACTGTCTTTTTTCATTTACAGAGCCCTGCGATGCCAGACGGCCTGTTCTTCAAGGAGGAGGGTTCGATGGAAGACGTCCAAGTGGACGGCCCAAGTCTGTTGCCGCTGGTAACTATTTACTAGGGTCTGGTGGTAGTACAATGCTAGAATGTTGCACTTGGGAGCCAAAGCAGTGTTCCAAATAGAGTCCCTCCGCGACGGGGTATTTTCAGCGAGGACGGGCAACATTTTATCCTTTAACGCCCGCATGTCGTGTTAATTTTTGTTAGTTTTTCAAGATGTATATGTATGTACTGGCCAACATGTATGAGGACGAGTAACTTCTCAGATTTACCAGTCCTTATGGCTGGCAGTGAAATTGCTGGAGTTTTATACACTGGCCAAGGGCCACGGGTTCACGGGTTCAGATCCTGTCCCCAAATCACAAAAGTTATCTCTCCGACGCAATTGTGATATGATGTATTAGGGACAGGTAGTAGAAAGTTTGGACTGGAGCCAAAGGTCCCGAGTTTAAATCCTGTCCCTGGGCCTGGCATCATTGTTCGCAAAAGTTTTATTTCTGACTTGATATTAATATAGGATGTGCTATCTGTAAAGTGGTAATGCAGATATCCTTAGTCTGTCAGTACCAGCCGGTGCTCGAAAAAGAATGCACTGTCTGTACTGTGGCAATGCAGATATCATCCTTGTTTCGTCAGTACCAGCCAGTGCTTAACTGTTTGCTTTCTCTTTCAGGATGACCTTGACCTTATATCCCAAGATCTCCTATATGGTTGCTGCCCGTATATTGGTTCGTATATCTGTTTTTCCCACTGGTCACAATAAGCATTAATTTATTCACTTCTTCTATCAAGTTTGTTATGTTTGTCAGTCATGGTTATAAAAACAAAGTCATTTTCTTTGCAATTTGCAATAGGATGGTCTTTCTGTAATGTAGCAATGCAGTTAATCATCCTTGGTCTGTCAGTACCAGCAGATACTCACAGATTTACTGCAACATTAAGCACTACGAATGTTTCAGGTTTCCTCCTGCACTAAACGGACAAGCTGTGATATAAGTGAAAGAATTTCTTGAAAGCAGCTCAAAGCCCCAATTAAATTTTTTTAATTTAAATTTAATTTCAAGACATGTTTAATTTTTCAGCCGAGATGCGTAACCTGTTGTTGGAGTTTGTCGTGGGTACGAACAGCCGTGGTAGTGTCAGGAAGATCACACCTATTGCCGCCAATACGGGGAAGAAAGCCACGTACACGCAAAAACAACTCCAGGTTGGTAAATTTGTGTCCCTGAAGCACACAGATTTACACATAATTGACAACTGTGCCGGTATAATTGCATAGCATTAGGGTAGGGAGGGAACTATCTTCCATCCGCTAGCTATTTATGAGTTGCAATAAAGTATTCCAGATCATTGGTGTCCATATGCTACAATTCATATGTCAGTTTTGAATATACTCGTACGTTGCAAATTGTGATCTTGTGAACAGAAGTAATATTTTACATGTGTGCGTGCACGTGCTCTCGCGCGCGCGCGCACTCGCACAGATAGAAATGTTATGGCAGTGGCATAAGTTTTGTGTATTACGTCTAGATTATGTTTTCATTTCAGGTACAGCTCGAGGAAAACTTCTTCCACAATCATGTAGCCTCACTGAAACGGACAGTTGAATTTGTAGCGGAGAGAATTGCTTCGAACTTCATCAAGAAGTTTCGCACCACGATATTGCCAGAGTTCCTAATGTCCGTCAAATCTCGAGTCAAAACCCTGCAGGAAGAACTGCGAAGTCTGGATGCAGAGAAGAGAATAAGGGTAAAAATACTTGAAAGTTTTGACCATCTCCATGCTGGACATAAGCACAGCTCTTTAGGGCATCTCTGGTTACCTCTATCAAGGAGAGGGTTAAAGGCATGCAATCACGTGTATTTTTACATATTTCATGGTCAAACATTTTACTTGAAAGTATGTACATTTGTTTGTCTGCACAAGTATATTGGGCAACAAGCTACATTTTCCGCATGTCAATATTTTCATATTCTACATTATTTTTATCTATTATTTTTTAAAATCTTTTGTTCTTGATATTTGTAGGGGTTGGAGGCAGAGGAAATTGGCAAGACAGTTCCCGGAGAACTCTGTGACTTGAGAACAATGGTCAAAGAACAACAGAGAGAGTAAGTACCAGGAAACCCAACACAACTAGGATTGACCCAGGGTAACCCATCATTTTGTCAGCGATTTATCCATCCATGTTTTTGTTTTTTATTGAGGTTTAGAGCCGCAAGAAGAATCTTCCAAATGTCTTCTTTTTTAAAAATTCTGACAATAACACCCAAAATTCTTTTTATTTTATCACCATATTGATTCTTGTTTTTCCAGGTTTTGCAGGGAGAAAACTCTAGCATCACTCAAGCTCCTATTACCCGAGGAACAGTCCGAGTCTGTGGTTGTCATGGCAGCAGAAATAGCCAGTCAGCAGGCCGAGACTCGTATCAGTCATTGGATACTCACCAATATCACCCTGGGTAATGACAGCTTACGAGAATAATACGGAATAATCGCAGAATAATATTTTCTGAGAATTTCTATAATTAAATGGTATTCATTCAGATCGACCAGGTGACATACATGAGCACAGATATTTCTCCGATTCCTTAGACAGATGCATACATATAATAACAGTACCAGCCAGTGTTCCCAGCTTTACTTTTATGCTCAAACCCATTTTATATATTTTTAATAGAGAATTTGTAAACAAAACTTCAAGTAGAGCATGAAATCGTACATAAAAGTTTCGTAATCTCAGGGTATGATTTAGTCCAAGCAGCGCATGTATACAGAAAACATTCCAACCATGATACGAGTGAAATGATCTTGAAAGTGGCTGTAAAAGTTCCAAGTTCTACCAACTCAACAATGATAATTTCTTCTTCTACTGCCAGGTGTAATGCAAACTGAGATGACAACTTCCACGAATCGGATAGTCAGCATCCATCTTCTCCTTGGCGATCCCACGTGCATTTCCGGAACAGAAACAAAGGCGGAAGCAAAGCCGGAATCTCCGAGTCAGCATCTGGAAAATGCCCGTTCCATGTCCGATATAGTCTGTGATCTAAAAGTGAGGTTTTGTTGTCCAGATTTGTTGTTGTGATGCTTTCACATCTACAAATACCACTGTGGAACCAGCTTGGGAGTATCATTTCTCGAAGCTCTCGTATCTACTATGAGACCATAAGGACTTTCGTAGCGATCTCCAATACATTGGGAGTGTGCACTTACGAGAACCCTATGGTTTCGTAGTCGAAATAAGAGCTTCGAGAAACGATATCCTGGGTATCATTCTCAATACTCTCATATCCAATGCAAGACCATAGCGCTCTCGTAATTGCCTGATTACTGTGTATAGGAGATGACTACGAGAGCGCTATAGTTGCTTAGTAGATAGAGCTTCAAGAAACAATAGCCTGAATTTGAATCCCCTTCTCCGAGAAAGTGGACTGCTTTTCATGATCTGCAGGGATATAGTGCTGTTATCTCCATCGTCACAAATGGGTGAAAAATTCCCGCAGTGACGTTACACTCCATATTCACTCACTGTTATCTCCACTTGATCCTCGTCAGTTTCATATCATCACTTTTATTTTTCAGAATGTGGTCAACTGCCTGATGTTGCGGAGAGACCATTTTGACCTTGACCTTTGTCTCAATCTGCTATCGGAAGCCAACACTGCTGTCAAGGAGAGACAGGTATTTAAAACACCAAGCTAGATCCAGAAACAGTACCTTTAATTTCTTCAAATTTTGTAATACAAATCTATTTGAATTATGTTATTCAATTTGCGGAATTCTAGCATACCAAAAGAACATTTAAATTTTAGTTCTATCATTGACCCTACAGCTGCTTTGATATTTTCAAATTCTGCCCCGGGAGCATGGCATCAATGTTCACGAAAGTTGCCTTTCTAACGCAATCATGATAGGATGCGCTGTTGTGACAATTCAGTTATCATCAGTACCAGCCGGTCCTCACAAGTTTACTGCATCATTCAGCGCTACGGAAATTGCAGGTTTTACCCCTACAATAAACTGACAAGCCATGATGTTAGTGGTAGAATCTTGGAAGTAATATCTGCTGGCCCTTAACCCTCTTCATGCTGAAGGCAACCAGAGATGCCCTAAAGAGCAGTGCCTGTGCCTTATCCAGCAAGGGGAGGGTTAATTTGTTTTGTCGAGTATATAAATTATAATGCAATGTGTCGCTTGTCTTTGCAGGACATCCTGCCTTCCGTCCTGAAGTCGTTGGCTCATCTTGTTCTCAATCTTGCTGTAGTTGCAGGTACACACACGTCTGTTGTGGCAACAGTTCATTTTTTCTATTTCTTTTTATTCCCTTTGCATATCATCCAGTATATTCCTTGATTTAAAAAAATATATAATTCATTAAAACGCAAATTCTAACTTCTGAAGAATCTGACAAGATAAATGAAAATATTAAATTAATAATTTTAGAATTACAGATTTCAGTTAACAATATTGGAAGAATGGTATGTTTTTTCAAAACTGAGTAAAACCTAAGTTAGTTTGTTTCAATAAATCATGCACTGGCACCCACTCCACAGCACTATCGTAACACTATGAGAGTCCACAGTACTATCATAACACTACGAGAGTCCATAGTACTATCGTAACGCTACGAGAGTCTTAACTCCTTAGCAAATCCATGTTAGCGTACAGTAGTTATGACTCTTGTAGCACTACAATTGTTCTGTGGAACAGGCCCCAAATCAACTAGTGGTCTCCTTATCTTGCAGTGGCCGAGAAGCCTGGAGTTATTTCCGACGCCATCAGCAACAAATGCCTGTCTTTATGGGAGGGAACCATTGGTCATGAGACAGAGTTCGACGGGCTGTGTTGTAGCAGAGTTGTTCACAAGCTCTCCACGAGTCCCAACCCACAGGTAGATGTGTATAGAGATAGTAGAGCTGCTTGATTTGTCAGAAAGCAGCTAGCTGCTTTGAAAGTTGTGAAAGTATGTCATATGACGGCGAAAGTGCAAGTCAAGCAAAATTGCGCCGGTCACCATATACCGGCGCAAGTCAGATATCAATTTGCCAGGTAGCTTGCAAATAAAGCAATCTAGCTGCCAGATTGGCAAAATAAACGCAACTATAGGTTATAAACCACCATTAGAAATCCCATAGACGACAGTGTTAACGTATTTATGCATAACTACTGATTCAGTC
>JAUTBV010097900.1:0-16525 GCA_032361325.1 Lepetodrilus fucensis
GGTTAATAGGTGTTGAGTGGACCCAAAGAGGCCGATGTTGATTAATGACAAACTGATTGTACATGAAGCAGGTGTTGTTTGGTCTCTGAGAGGGAGCATCAACAGATGGTTCACAACCTGATCAGACTTGATACCAGGGCTCTAGATGATGACCACAGTTTCCACCATTCCGAAATTTAAATTCTAATTAGTTTCATCTCTGACCAACCAAGAATTAATCAAATTAGTCTTGAGATAATTACGTTATAATTAAGATCACATTCAACAAAAACAGGAATGATTTAAATGGTTTTTATTTTCACGAGACCTTCCCTCCCCATGGGGACCCTCATTCTATCAAATACCCATCATTCAGTTCCCTACAACTCGCCGATGAGATGTGTTCATGACATGGGATAGGGAAATGGAGGGACCAGTTATTGTTTCCGAATAATCACAGTCCACGTGATTGTCTTGGAGTTTGTTTGCGTTCAGCCGCGTCCAGTCTCTAGGTGGAGGATGCAGTCACGAAATCGCGAGTGACCTGTATATTGACTTACACACCGCCATTGCCATTCAGAGCCTCCTGCTAAAGCTTTTGGTATGCAAATTTGGGGTCTTAAACCACCTGTATGAGTGTTTAGCCGATCCGTAATTCCTGTTTGGTGTTTGCTCCAGCCATGGGGTGACCAGTGTCCAGACTGGCCAGAAGTGACCACTGGTCATTTAGGGTAATTAACACCTGGTGCCGGGCCTACACTGACAGTAACGTTAAGAAAAGACCAATAAATGATCCCTTGTTTTGTTGACGGGGATGCCACTGTGTGTGACGCTTGATCTGGCATCCTTTAAAAGTGTCATGGAGTTTCAGACAGATATGTTTCTATTTGTTTGTGGAGTATGAATAGAGTCGAACCCATACCATTTATGGTCAGAAAGTCCAATTGTCCAAAAGTCAAATTTCTACTATTAACTGTGTATCAATATTTTGGCATCTTTTCTAGATAGTATTTCATCTTCCTAATGCTTCTGTTTTTTTGACATATTGCAAAGTGCAATGACGCATCTATAAGTTCATGAACTATTTCCCCCCCTATTTCCTAAACATAGTATACATATTTAGTTGTAGGACAACATTATCTTGATAATACTTATTTCAAAACCCAATAATGCTATCTTGATGGCTAGTGCAGGCTTATTGATCAATCAATTATGGATGCATCTTTCCTAATTACAGATCATTATCAGAATGACACCAAATAGCAGGTACTGTTTTCCTGACAACAACTGATAAGAACTAGTTTACTGATAGTGAAGCATGGCTATTACAGAGAGTATAAGCCTGAGCCAAGTTCACGGAATGACAGATTTTATAAAGTCCATGTATAGGGCTTGGCTTGTTTCTTTTTCATTAATCATGTTGCGAACACGGCAATTATTTCCGTGAAATAACGGTCATTAAGTAGAAAATAGCATGCATCAATATCAGGAGGGGGGGGGTGGGGGGGAATCATGATTGATCATAAAGAGATGGGGATCCGGGATGAGCAAATCTGTTAAACTTTGTCCGGGAAATTTGCAACAGGGCAAGATAATCGATCGACAGCATAAGAAACTGTGGAAGACATTACAGAATGTACAGAAGTTGTAATTATCAAGCATGTCGATTTAAACATTTACCCTTTTTTTCCTACTGCAGTCAATAGAAGATGCCCAATATATAAAAAAAAACATCTTTGTAAATTCAGTAGTGAGAAATATTAAAGAGACCAGAAAGAAAATATAATTTTACACTTGCACATTTAATAAAGCAGTTCCCACAAGAATAGCATTTGTGGACCAAACGTTTGATAAATTCAGGAATCAGTTCAGTTCCATACAAGATCACTCTCTCACTCTTCCTGTTTTTAGTTCATGGACCCTTGTTGGTTATTTCATGTGGAAATTGCCTACAACTGAATATGAGAGAAAACGATATTACAGATTTGATTTATTGAGACTTTAGCCAGCTGAAGAGAGAACTATTGACAGATCCATCAAGCAGATGTCAAACAGGTTGCTTGGTTGTTCTTTGAAGTGGCAAGATGACATACACAAACTGGGTTCCTTCTGTAGGAGCTTAGGGAGAAGAAATAATAAAACTGGTTTCATTCTGTGGTTGCTCTGCTCTACTCTTTGCCACTGGCAGAATCATGTCACGTCTTATTTGCGGCAAATTGAAGGAATTGGTCAGATTTTCATTATCCAATGTTTTCTGTTGGCTGGCTTGAAACTTGTTTGCTCAAGTTTTGATTGAGAGTGAGTTTTTATTTAAAGCTACTCAGTTGAAAAAAAGGTAGTGGCACTTGTACTTGGGGGTTATTGTTTCATCCCTATTAACTTTGATTATGAGAACATATCCAAATTTCTATGGATCATTATCAGGGTACATGTCCCTTTAACAATTAAATCTATGTATTATTAGTAACATTTTCATCATAATTTGAGCATTATAAAAGTTAGCTTTAATTACTAATAAATGTTATTTCACATTATGGTTATAGGTCAAATGTATTTTGAGATCAACTTTTCCAATAGTACAATTATTTTTAAAGTGCTGTCCTCATTTATTTTAGTATAATCCGATAATAGAAATGTATGTGTGTATACTAGGCCTCAGATAATAGAAATGTATGTGTGTATACTAGGCCTCAGATAATAGAAATGTATGTGTGTATAATAGGCCTCAGATAATAGACATGTATGTGTGTATACTAGGCCTCAGATACATACACACTTCTGTGGAATACATCATGATTGAATTGGCTTTGTATTGGGAGGAAATGGGGATTGGAGGAACTGGAAGGTCAGCGGGGTGGAGAGGGGGGAGGGGGGGGGGATTGGTTTATGAGGCATCAATGTAGACAGTTTTCATTAGAAGTGAAACAGATGGAGAAGTCTGAATGCAGTCAAGGAGAAAGTCTGCGTGGTTCCGTCAAGAACGCTAGAAGCCGGTGTGCTTGGGAGAAAGTGTCTTTAATGAACTGTCTGGGGAAGTTCCACCGAGATGGTGTGACTCTGCTATATGAGATTCACACATCTGTCCTGGATGAACTACTTTGTTCGCGTAACAATAGGTTCAAACATTGCCCTTTTTACATCTATCCATGGCCCCAGCAATGTTATTAACATGACTGGAGGAAGAAGGGAAAGGAGGGGGGGGGTGATTGTTCAAGGAAGGCAGGTACAAAAGTTTCCGCAAATTCCCTAAAAGCTGGTGGTTTTCGTCAATGGACTGCAGTGATGGCTGAGAATCTGTATGGATTGATTTCTCAGGCAGAGTCTAGGATCAGGGGCTGACTCTATGAGTGTGAAACGTTGTTCGGAGTCGGGAGGAACATCGGATCAGGATTTGATACATGAATCCATCAGAAAAATTGGCCGCGGACATGCTCATAGATTCCACAGAGAGCCGAGGCCCCGCGCGGGTTTGCAAAAGTCAGACGAGATGAGAAACATCAATATGATGCCAGTTTTTATGCATTCGATCGTCAGGAATAGCGGAGAGATTAAAGCCGCTGAGTGGCGTACAACAGAATGGCTTCACGGGCAGAATCAAATTCTACCTGAACAACCAAAAGAGAGGATTGATTAGGGAATTGGTCCGTTCTTTGTTGGCGGTAGATTCGTATTTATGGAGCGTAGATGATCAGACTCGTGGTGCTGATATCCACGTTAAAAATTGCCAATAATTTAGGAATCGGCTAATCGTAAAGGGGCGATGTTGGTGTAAGCTCACGGTGGCGAGGGAAGGTAGGAGGGATGAATGGCCGAAAGCAATCCTTCGGCTAATAATTGTATCCACGATTCTGCTGACCGAATCAAAAAGGAAATCTAATTGACATGCTCAGCAGCAGTACTAGGTCACGTGGGAGTATTTTCCGACAGACTTTCCGATTTGATGAGGTGGTAGATTTAATAATCCCTGGCTATATCTCCCTGTAATACCACCGTAGTGTTTACGAGACTGAAGCTATGCGGTAATTCACTTTAGATCCCTGGAAAATACTCAATAGGACTTTACCGTTATTGTCATACAATAGTCGGTTCCAGTGTATGCAAAGCCAGAATTTTTTCATTCTGTTTCGCTGGGATATTCAGTCACATCTGAATGAACTCCAGGCTTTATGAATTCATAGATGCAGCTGATATGGACCCAGCACAATTTCTATCGTTATTAACCTCCAAGCTTAATGCTCGTTCAAGCTTGACAAAATATTCAATTTGCATCCATTCTGTAATTTGCTTGGATCTAGAAGCTTTCAAAAGTGGCCGAGTGTTCTTAACAAGCCAAGACTGATGGTGAAGATAGATAAAGCTGTTAAAATAGTGTTAATGTAGCCCCAGGCTTATTTCACATCACAATGCCACCATTAGTGAACTGACATAGGATTGGCGTTGGCGAGAGGAAAAAACAAATCTGTATATATAGGTCTGCGTCTAACACCAGGCATAAGATGTTCACAGCGCTGCAAGTATCTTAAGACAGGCTCAATAAAACACAGGCCAAAGAGGGCATTATCAATTACATTGGATTTTCAGTTCTCATGTCGCAATAATTTGTTTCTTTTCTGGAAGATATTTTGTGACCTTCGACAGCTATAAGATAGGAATGGCTGTTAGTATCGAAGGCTACCCAAGTGGAAATTAATCTGACATGGAACCGACAGCACTTAACCTCGGAATCAATAGGTCGGCTGTACAACCGTTTTGCAAATTACAATCAGGGACTTATCGTGTTGGATTCATAGTGGTGTCTTTATTTTTCTTTAACCCTCGAAAGCCTACATCACAGATCTAGACATGTCAGGAATGTTTGTTCACGAGACCTGACTGGAGGTCTGACTGCATTGCGTCAAGACTGTGGGCATAATAAGGACATAATAACGACTGCTTACTTGGAGACTAAAATAACAATTACGAACATGAGGTCATGTTTGCTAGGTGACAGTATAACAGGAAGTTGATGTCAAATTATCGTGTTATGTGTCCTTCTTTGCAAATACACACGATCATATGTCAGAGTATTGGGTTAGCTTACATTATATCTGTTATGTGACAATCAAAACTGTATTAAAATAATAGCTTTATTCTGCGGGATTAAACATAAGCTCGCCCATAGACAGGGAAATCTGGTTTCCTTCATCAGGGATTATATGACAACACAGAGAATAGAACCCAGTATGTCACTGAAATGAGCAGCTACATCTACTGCTGGGTCATGATATTAGTGAAAGATTCTAGAAAGCGACTTTAAACCCCAATAAAAAAAGAAAAAGAAAAAAAAAGTTATCATTCCTATATTTCATACCACTGGTCCAATAATTTTAATTCCTGCATATTCATGAATAAGTTAGGCATCTAACACATTCATGGATGTGAAAACAGACCAATATTAAGCACTAAGCAACATTGGTGCCAGTAACACTACTCACATCACTAGCACCGTTCCTGTGCTTCTAGTTAACACCACATCGTTCCACAACCACATCCTACTCCGCCGAGTTTCAGGTTTTCGCAGAACTGCGAGGAGTTCAGAATTAGTGACTGTACTATTTGCTCTCTGTCTAAGACAGTTTTTTTTTCTGGCTCTCCAATGCGTATTGAGTCACTGAGGAGAGCCATTCAGTTTACCCCCCCCCCCCCCTCCATCCCCCCACCCATCATTCACGAAAGTACAGGCTTCATGAATATTCATAGCAAGCAGAGACATCTACAAATTGACTGGCAGACTTTTAGACCATCCATTCCACAACTGGTAATTCAATTTCAGTAGGAATGCCACAAGGGTAGGGAGGTTTGTTGAATTCCTTTATCAGGGCAATGTAAATTGAATTATTTGATATGACGTGAAATTTATAATTCATGTTCAGCAAACTTTTAAGCTAGTTAAGTATGTTAACAAGGCTAATTGGAATATAGGAACGCGTATGTATTTGACATCGGCTTCCGATTGCACTTTCAGTTCCGTCTGCAAATACATCCCTTAACTATCAAGTGATTTTTAGATGATGTATTATTTATAAACGGATATCGAGTTAATTCCCTTGTGATTATTCCCGTATAATCAACTGCAATGAGTACATTTTTTATTTCCCTTGATGTTCGATGTCATGATCTCGTTGCAAATTTCAGTAATCTTTCTTCGATCACGAAGACAGGCTAACCATATTAGGAAGGAATCGCACATCTAATTGACGGTATGAATATACATTACACTTGAAGAATCTGTGGTGAGAAACGAACACACTCCAGGCTTATCGGCGTCCAAAACGAAATGACCAAATCGTAAAAAAAAATCAAATTATTCAAAAGTACTTCACAGATCTATAGGCTATGGGTACAGAGGCCATTGGCAGTTATTAGTGGTCTCTTGTTGACAGACAGAGTGATTACCTCCCCTTTAATCCTCTCCAATCAGGCTCTGGCCTTTGCCGAGGACAAGATTTCCCTTGTGAGCTGTCCGTGTATCTAACTCATTTCCATCATGTTACATCCCTGGAGGAGGCCATTGTTAGGAACTTGTGAAATGATGTTAAGAGTTTGTAAAAAAAATAAGCAGACGGCACTCTGTATATTGAGGTTCTGCAATCTTCTATCAAGTTTCATATCTGATTAGGATTTCAGAAGGTTATTTATCAAGCTGAAAATTAACTGCAATATGGAAGAAATAACCATGTATTAATCATCCGCTATTATTTACAAAGAAACTATAAGCTGTGATGTAAGTAAAATAATCTTGAAAAAGCATCTAAACCCCAATAAATAAAAAAGGAATCCCATCTTGATTTAATATATTTTCTATTTTTGGTTTCCCCTTCTGTTGATATTTCCAATTGGTTTCAACACACTTGAACAGTTCTTGCTTTCCACTTTCTATGGTATTGAAATTTTGAAGATGGTATATAATACTACTACTGATGCCATGTTGACCTTTTGCTTTGAATTCCTGATGCCAATCTGATTTCAATTCGAGCCAAAGTTATCGGAAGTAACAAATACTTATGCATCAAGGACTTTCTGTATTTCCTGTCATTTTAATCGCAATATTATCTGACTTCCCTATCTTCTGTGGCCAATATTGATAAGAAACATTGTGAACAATTAAAAGTTTGCTACAGATAATAAGAACTGTTTAAAAACTCATTTCTCAAATCTTTGTAAGTAACAAGACAAGACATCTCGAAATAATTGAATTGCAGAGATAAGTTCAAAGTTGTTTCGAAAACCACTACGACAGAAGGCTGTGGAAATAGTTCAAAAGACCTCACTTTGAAATTAAGCTGGAACCTGGAAGTAATTCTGGGGGTTATTTGGTGGCGGGATTTGATCACGGAGGATTACGCTTCAACATCTGAGACGTCACTGTCGCACATACCAGTAGGAAGCTCATTTCCGGGAGGCATCTTTCGTGGATTTACCTCAAGTCTGCTGTCTGCAATATTCCTGTGGCCCTCCTCCCCCTTCCCCCTCCCTTCCATCCCCCTCCCCTCCTCTATCTCTCCCTTTGGCCAATTTCTCCAAAGGTAATCTGGGTATCGTTTCTCGAAGCTCTCTTAGCCACTAAGGGACCATAGCACTCCATAGCTAATACATTGCTAAGAGAGTGCTATGGTCCCTTAGCGGCTAAGAGAGCTTCGAGAAACGATACCCAGATTCACCTATGGCTATGCTCAACATCAATGATATACATATCATGGGGTGTGGGGGAGAGAAAAAGGGGGAGGTCAGATTCCACATTGGTATATTCCAGCTAATTAAGAGGACAGGCCTGTCTGGAATTAGTGCTATCAGATCGGTGTCTGTGTTCATTAAGTGTTAAGTTCTCTATTAGGAAGAGCTGGGATTGTTGTAAAGGTTGTGGACATGACCCTACATGATGCTACATGACAAACTACATGATGCTAGCAGGACAATTTGCAGGACATTACCCTACATGACTGCTTGCAGGACATGACACAACATGACTGCTTGCAGGACACACTGCAAGACTAATGGTGGTGGTTGCTACACAGTGTGTAGGGTATCTGGTTTTGGTGTTGGAAGTCGATTTCTGCCTGTAATATTAATTACTGCATGTGGCTATCATGCTGGGGTAAGTGGACTCCATCGAATAATCGAATAATATGCCATGTACATGTATGCCATGGAATCTTTCTCGTCAACCATGCCAAGGTGCAAATTGGTAAAGACATTTTTTATTACATTTCTGGTTTATATACATGTATCTAGTAAATTGATAGATGATCAAAGAGTTGCTATATTCTACCAACATAACCAGGCACAACCAACATAACCAGGTACAAATTAATATATTTTTTTTTTAAACCTTTCTTCTGGTGTTTGTCATACATTGATGGATGACCAAAGAGTTACTGCATTCTACCATACCAAGGGTTGCTATATCATACCGGTAGGTTGCAGAACTATTTCCTATCAAGAAAGGCCATGTTCTATCAATGACTACTATATTCTATCAGGGGTTGTTCTATCAACAGCGTCTATGCTTTATCAAGAGTTTCTTTGTTTTATCAAGAGTTATGTACTATCAATGATTTCTGCATTTTATCAGCAGTATTATCAAGGATTGCTATGTTCTATCAAGAGTCTATGTTTTATCAAGGACATGATGGGTTAAGATTGATGTATGTACAGCTTATCTTATATCAGGATCACTCCACACTGAATTCCAGAGGGAGAGAACACCCAATGCTAAAGAATGGTTTTGAAATCTACCTAAGACAAATCATTGAATTGACGTCCAGTGGTTCTATAGACTACTGGTCAGTCGATTAAAGGCACTCCCTTTTGACTGAGGACTGCAGGGGGTGCGGTCAGCTGACAGGTTGACCAATTGACCATATGAAGCATGGCTTCATCAGTGGTTCCATTGCAATTGTTTTCGCCCATGGGGAACCAAGTAGTCAATGTAGACCACTTCCGCAGACTATAGCCAAGGGGTTAGGGGGATGGGGGAATCCTAGTGGCGATTAACAAACGGGTTCTGTCAAGACCTCAAGAGGTTCTTGATAAAAATCTACATTAATTATCTTTATTAAGAGGAGAGCTGGAAAGTGCTGAAGTGTCTTTGTCTACTGCCGATTTCTCGGTGGATCAAAGAAGACTGGTGTCAGTGGTGTGGCAGTGTTTGGTCAGGCTCCATGGTAGGGGTCCACACTTGAAGTGGGCTTTTGTCAAGATCCTCAGGAGAGTTAAGCTTTGAAATATGGGACTGAATTTGTGATTTATTTTCTTTATTTTGCCCGTAGCCCATTTTCAGACTTTTTGAGCAGTTTGGATAAATTGAAGCAGGCAACGGAAGGAAATGTCAAGATTGTCTGGATAACGTGACAGATTTTGGCAACTAGACTCTACCTTCTTTGAAGGTTATGCATCCATTTTTTAGTTAATCAAGCCTCAAAGACAAGGTTCATTCACAAAACGCTTCTCAATTCCTTTTGGTTCAAGTTGTAAATCATCAAATAACGACTTCAAGTTTGGGTTACACCAGTTCATAACTGCACAGACTGTTAATAGCGTTTTTATGCATCTTTCATGTCAGAAGAGCTGCACCAAGGGAGGTTAGTCTGTCATTACTTAAATGAGTTTTGAATTGACATGTTGGTGCACTTGAGATCACATTAGGTAAGAATGCAAGGGTAATTATGGGGAGAAGGGAAGGAGGGAGATGAAGATGAGTAAATAGAGTATGATACTAATGCAGTAGGAATTAAGCTTTAGTTGCTTTAGTATGGATGCACAACATATATGGATATACATGGTCTAAACCAGATGTGTGCATGACAGTGTGTCATTATTCTTGGGGTGAGATAGGCAGGGGATAGGGTGTAGGCAAGGGTGTAGGGGAGTACATCTGTGGTTCTATATTTATAGGAGAAGACAGATTCTGCTGTGTTAACACCTCAATGTATAGTAAGCTTAGCAGGTATAAAGTAGGCACATGTCTGTGTGAGGGAGGGGTGCTGGTGAGGTTATGGGTTGCAGTGGAAAATCTGTAGATTATGATAGAACAATGCTGAAAGTAGAGATAACACATATTTTAAACTCTTGTATGTCAAATAAAATTTAGTTCACTCTGGTACCATTGTATGAATTATAGACTAATAATACCACTATTTAAGAAAGAAAATTATTCAGAAGGGATGCTTCGATGAGACTACAATAAGCTGCATTATATATAAGAATTCCTGATACCATCTTGTCGCAAATGGGTGAAAGATTCCTGCAGCGATGTTAAACTCTATATTCACTCATCTGATACCATCAGTGATACATTTGGTGCCAGAACAGGGTTTCTAACCCAGAAAAATAGCATTGATGCCTTGTCCTTGACATTTCTGTGATAACACAAGCCAATATCTTGTCCTACTCACAGCTTCCACAGCTTCCAGGCAGAAAAGCAATAAGTTTTGCTAGAGTTTCTCCCAGGACTCTCCCAGCTCGTTGATAGTTCCTCTCTCTCGAGACGTCATTAACTACAGGGCAGTGGCTCCGTAATTGATTTTGTATACATAAATCTTATCGGGGAATTATGAAAACAATTTCGCTGGGACATTTTGTAGATCCCACTCAACAGTAAAACATGCATATTACTTGGCCCTGGAAACTCAGGAGGTTACTGGAGACTTCCTATATTCCACGGGTCTCAGGAGAAGGTCTCGGCCAGCAACATACACAAGTACTGTAGGCGCACAATTAGAATGACATAATGGGAACATTAGCAAAGGCAATGAAGTGCTGCAGATTGCATTACCAGCCAACTCAGAAAGTCTGCCATGGTAAATAGACTGGGATATATACTTGGTGCTTTGGAACGGATGGCTAATTTCATGATGGAGCGAGCATAGAGTTTCTTCCGCGAACAGCTATATAAATTGCTTATGGTATTTGTAAAAGATGTCATGGGGTAGATTAGCTTGAACAAATAGTCTCTCCTTGGTTTTGATAATGTGAAAAATGTATTTTATATTTTGGATGTGTGTGGAAAATTAGGCAACATTTATTAAGGCCTGGTTACTTTAATAAGACTGATATGGTGTTGGAGATGCTGAACGACTTCCGTGTGAGTAATTCCGGCCAAATCTTGACGAGTTGAGAAGAAGCATGAAATCAATATGTTCGCAGAGTTTTCCCTCCGAGTGATAAATTTACCTCTCTGCTGAAGAATAAGTCTTCAGGCTTTTCGGCTTTTTCGGTTTTCACCAGAAAGGCAGAAGAAAGGTCTGAGAGTGATTTGTCGCATCGGGAAACCCTGAGCTAGAATGTTATGCCAGGATCAGCCTACAACACATCATAGATTTCCAATTATATTTTTTTCCCATTTTCTGATTATTACTCATGATTTGCCTCAAACCATGCTTGCAAGTCCCTGTGTTGTAATAAATGAACTCGGTTTAGTCAATATCACAAGATTTACTCGTTGTGAGAAACAGAATTTACCTTTAGGAAATTTGGAGTCCATGTTTTTTGGCTACAGCTCATTGTTCTGCTCACTTTAACCGTTGGCGTTGAAATTTAGCTTTTTGTTCTTTCTTGTTTCTATTTTTGTATGTGCTTTATCAGCGGTGTTGCGACAAAGAAGAGTATCAATTTTGGGGGGTATTTTTGGGGGGGGTTTACTATGCTACAAGCATTAGAGAATTTTGTTAGGTGTGGATCATTCATCAAAACATCAATCACATTGAAATTGGAAGCAGAAGAAAATGCCAGTTTAGTAGGAGGAAAAATAAGACACACCGAAAAAACACACCATAAAATCAAAAGTCTCTTGGCTCTGTAATGTATTTTGATCATTCTAGAAGCAGGTTAGGGATTCTGCTCACCCTGAAGTTTGTTTAGCATGCACTGAGCGAGCTCAGATCAAAAGTTGATTTTATTTGGAAATTCAGAAGAACAAAGCATGAATTCCCTCTGGGTCGGACACAGTGTGGAAGAGGATAAAGGCAGAGGATAGTAAGGTGACAGTAATGAATATGCATCAGTCTGATTAGAGCCACAATTCAAATCTGAAAATGTGATTGGCAAGTTTTTTCCCTCTCTGCAATTTAGCATCACAATTATCATTCAGTCATTTGGTTGTTCCTCGTTCTTCAAAGATCAAAAAGAGAATTTCAATACAGGGTGGGAAAGTTGGTGTGAAAACGTTTAGTTGAAAGACACTTTGTGATAATTCTTTATTTATAAAGCATTTTGTTATTTATGAAGGATTGAAGGATTTATTTAATTAGGCCTTTTGTCATGTGCAGTCAAGGATAAGGGTGTGTGTGTGTATGTGTGTGTGTGTGTGTGTGTGTGTGTGCGTGCGCATGTGTGTGCATGTGTGTTCATGTGTGTGTGTGTGCAGAATATATACTTAATGGTTGTAGAGGAGACAAGTATGTATTGTAGCTATTTCAAGGTTCATCCCTATGTGCCATTCTGCAGCAAACCTCTTGAGTAGATTTTAAGGTCAAATCTTTTATTGGATAATGATTACCAGCATAAAGTGGTATAATAAGCAGACTAGATTAAGTAGGTCTCAGACAGACTACACCTCCCCTCCCCTCCATTTCCACTCCCCCCCTCCTCTCCACACACAGATAGATGAACATTTTTGTCAACAACTTCCAAAAGATAATCACATGCAGTGGTCTACCAGTCGAGAAATTTGCTGGTTACACATGAGACACAATTTTATACTACTAGACTAGGACTCAAGTTGGCTCTCCAGTCAAAGGAGAAACATTTGGACTCCATCATCTGGGAAAACGTTTTTTCAATATGTTTTCCGTAAATCAAGATGGCCGCAGGGTTACGTCTGTTTGTCAACTCTGATGGGAAGGGTCTGCATCTAACATGTCTTAACCCTCTCCCTGCTGGATTATGCACAGGTATAGCTCTTTAGGACATCTCCGATTGCCTCCAGCAGGGAGAGATTTAATGCTGTGGCTAACATTTCTGAAGCAACCGCAGAAGCTAAGAATAATAGAAAGAAATACAGCTTAGATTGCCTGCCTCCACCAGTGCTGTGTGCATTACATTGTAACAGACAAAGAACACATGGTCAGATGCCATCATTCAGGGTCTGGTTTATATCAAATACTTGCCATACATATATCTGAGAGCTAATGGAAATGGTTTCATAATTATGGATTGACTAGTACATACACTCTTACTAATACTTGCCATATATACAATTGAGAACTAATGGAAATGATTTTATTATTATGGAGTGAATAGTACACAGACCATCACCAAGGCCCAAGTGCAAATCAATATATACGGAAATCGATGGAGATTCCGTATATGAAAACACCATACTGAGAAATGAATACATATATTTTTTTTAATATTTGAATTTTGAAGAGAATTGCCTGTCAAAAGTAATTTCTGATTTTTTCTTTCTTTTCTTTAATCATTTAAAAAAGATCTTTCTACATGAAGGCATATATCTTTAATATGGTAACGGCTTTAAATGGCTCTGCTGTAGTTTCCAATACATTCAGCATGCATCATGTTCATCAGAGGCTGTTTTGACCTCGGAAATTGAGTTTGATGAGAAATGTATTTGTTAATGCCGACCTCAAAACATGAATTCCATTCCAAATGACTACCTTGGGTCCATAACTAGATCACATGGTTGTGAGGAGACTGGTTAACAGGAATGGAGGTGAAAGAATACATACTTTGTGGCCATTTTACGCCGTGAAATATAGTTCTCTAATCTAATACATTCAACCATGATATTTTATGTTTTTCCCTCTTTTTTTTAAATTCCAAAATTAACTTCAAGCACAGTTGTGAAGTTTGTGACTGTGAGATGAAAGCACTTTTTGATGGAAATGTCATTTTCCGTGAATTATTCAACATGAAATAAAAAGAAGTTTCTCTAAAGCATTTCAAAGCCCTCTGCAGCAGTTATAATTGGATTGAGGAAAATAGTATTCAAATTTATTAAAGGGCATAGAAAAGTGGCTTGTTTGTTGTAACAGTGAAGAAATGATGGGTGGTCCTCGAATCCAGAAACAAACCCAGGCTTTGTTAATTAGGAGATTGCTCATAAACCAGACTAAACACAAACCTTGCAAGGATTATCTAAACTGCCCCAGGGTTGCCTTCAGATATACATATCTACAATGCAGCATTTGTCTCAGGCAAAACTGCTGGCATTTTCAGTGGTCGACCATTGTTACATGCCTTGGAAAATGCTGGGACCATAAAATCACAAATGTGGCTTTGATGGGAAATATATTACTAGTTAATGAAGTTAATAAACTCTCCCGGGTAATGAGGGCCAGTGTCTGAGAGAGGTTGGAGGTCATCTGGATAGTAGACAAGAAAAGGAATAAATGTCAGTTTAAATGCTGGGAAATCGCCTTTAATTCTGACTGGTTTCCTGTGTTGTTGCCATTCTAGATCTTTGTTGTGTATGTGCATAGAATCCTGGATGAGAAGTAGCTCCATGGTGACTGTGTTCGCATTGATGAACCTGCAGTCATAGTTTGATTCTGTATGTTGATATTGGGTTGTGAGTGGCACTGTTCGTGTGTTGTACCTGTTTATTTACTGTTCTAATTTATTGTGGTACTTTGGACCCAAACCTTATTTGGCTTGGGTGTTCATAGGAAAACTAAAATCTAAAATTGAAAACTTTCTACTTCATGTCACATATTTAATGTTTATGAAAATGTAATTTTATTCTGTTCCTGTTACTTATGTCATTGTTTCTTGTATCATTTCAGATTTTACATCAATAATCGAGATAACGAAATAGATATCAACCTAGGCGATACCATAGATATCGTTTGTCCACACTACCCACCAAATACATCATCGACAGATTTAGAATATTACGTTATATACATGGTGAGTACAACAAAAACTGTTACATTTTCCAAACCTTATTTATGTTTATGTTAATATTTCTGTTATTATTATTATGTTATAATTATATTTTTATTTATTTATCTGTTTTTCTTTGATTCTTTTCTATTATGTTCTCGCCGCATATGGGTGAAATATTCATTCTGTGATGTGAAACAAAAACTTGCCATGATTGCCTTAGTTTTTGTTCTGTTCTATTCTGTTTTATTCCATTCCCTCTCTTTTCTTCTCTTCTCTTCTCCCCTCTCCTCTCCTCTCCTCTCCTCTCCTCATAGATATGATGTAAAATATCCATTTAAAATTCTGTCCTATTCTAATTCATAAATATCTACTAATCACCTAACTGTAAGTGGTAAATAAATACATGTAGATGTGTCGTAAAATGTCCATTAAATCTTCCTGCTTATAGGTAACTAAGGATGAGTATATGGAATGCATCATCAATGACACATCCAAGGCGTGGGCCGTCATCAACTGCTCGGAACCCAATGGCCAGTCGCCGCTGTTGTTCACCCTCCTCATACAGACGTACCAGCCCATACCCAAAACACCAGACTTCTACGCCGGCTACAGTTATTACATGATCTGTAAGTCTATGTACATACCCAAAACACCATTTTCTTCGTGTATTCGTTAATAAAGAATCCCGCTGCAATATAAAACAATAATTCTAGTTTTCTTGATTTAAAATGTAATTGGGTTTTAGAACCTCATTTTGAGATTATTTTGCACATATCTGATGTCAGTTTTATGGTAGGACAAAACCTGCAGCATGTGTAGTGCTTAGCATTGAAGTAGACCTTATTACATAGAGGATATTCAAGCTTTTTTCTCGAATACCATGTTTATCGATTGGAGTGGGAGAGTCGATATTTTTACTGTCCCACTCCACGAGATGAGATAAACATGGTATTCAAGAAAAAAGCTTGAATGTTCTATTTATTATATAAGTGCGGTGAAATATACATAACTTTCCGTATTTAGTCAGATATTAGTTCATCTAAGAATGGATCAACCTACTTCATTCCCCTTCCCTCAGCCGTAACATGGCGACATGCTTTGCATGTGTTATTTCCACTGAGAAAACATGGTATTTCACTGCATTTATGTAATAAAAGCAGGTACTTATAAACCAAGAACGAGCTGCATGGTATATCTGCAAGTTGGTGGTACCACATGGTATCTAAGACACTGGTGGCATCATTCATCTCAAATTCTAATTACACCGTGGCATCTATATTTGACATACGTAGACATCAACTACTAGTTCAGGATATTATTATGTAAATACTGTAGTTAACTGTACGCTAACCATGTTAGCCTTCTCTCTCTTGGATTCAACAACTCTATAGGAAATATTTGAGTGATCGACCTCAACACAGAAATATATATACAGTCATCGTCAAATTATTAGATGCTTCTGAAAAGACCTTTTGTCTCCTTTTGCTATGTTTGTGAAATTGTGAATACAGAGAAAACAATTATTATCCTACCTTTCATGTAAGTTCCTTCTGTTTTTACAGATAGTACAAATTTCTATATACCCTGCCTGGGAGGTTTACAAATAATTCACTTATTACCCGCTGCTATGACAACGGCATAATGTCTTTACATAGGAGTCGAG
>JAUTBV010097911.1:0-16524 GCA_032361325.1 Lepetodrilus fucensis
ATGACACACATGGTTATTCATGATGACACACATAGCTATTCATGATGACACACATGGTTATTCATGATGACACACATGGTTATTCATGATGACACACATGGCTATTCATGATGACACACATGGCTATTCATGACACGCATGGGTATTCATGATGACGCATGTTTATTCACTATCAGGTATAGTTATTTGAGTGCTGTAGTGATCCTAATTACTACATAGGTGTTTGTTTTCCATTAGATGTTCATGTATGTATCTGTATCTTCAAGATGGTGACACTGAAGCTAAGCCAGCAACAAACGGAGTGACCACGACACCAGAAGTGAAGAAGGTCACGTCCAATGGATCCATCAAGAATCATGATGTAAGCAGCACATTTCTATTTTCCTCAAGTTCAACTAGTTAGTCTAATAGTCACAGACATCAAACACAGACACTAAACACAGACACTAAACACAGACACTAAACACAGACACTAAACACAGATTTCTTATTAAATGTCTTGACTTCTTCAGGAAGTCCAGGTGGCGTTTGACACCAAAGAGAAACGTGCACAGTTTTCCAGCTTTGACGAGGCCAGAAAGTCATCCGACAAGAGTCCTGATATCGATGATGACGGACTGAAACTGGGGGCAACAGCATCATCTCTCAAGCAGAAGGATGAACTGGCGGTTCCGAACTGTATGCCTCTCTTTATTTCCACGAGGTATGCATTGACAACACTCACACTGGATGTTTCATATAATTTGAAAGGAAATGATGTATGTTTACTATAGGAAGACATTGTGGGTTATGAATAATGGTAAGATGACAGCATTTTGTAGTTGAATCAGTAAAAGATAAATATAATGTAAACTATAGTATTTGTAGACTTTAATCAATTATAGTTATGCAATCCTGCACGAGACTTAGGAAGGACATGTATGGCTTGGGAATTGCATGGTGACAACATTTTTAGTGTCAAAGTAAGCAAGTCCTTTCTATACATTGATTTGTAAGACCCCATGAACCAAGACTGATACAGGTGAAATATTGATAACCAAATACAGTGTGCTCTCGATATATAGACCTTCAGTGCTCTGCAGATTAAGTTAGGATTAGATCCCATTGTATTTCTGTGTTTAATAAATTGATAACTATCTCCAATATGTAAGTAATTATAGAGTGAGTGGTGCTGGTATATGAATCCCAGTACTGCAATGATTGTTCTAAAAAAAATAAAAAAAATAAAAAGTTAAAGAATTATAAATTATTCTCCACATAACCTGTTGACTTGTTGCCAGGATCAACTGTCTGTCGAGGTTCAACAAGCCATCCAAGTGGTACAAAGTACGTCGGCATGTGATGACCATCACAGAGAGCAAGGTGTTTGAGACCATCATCCTCCTCACCATCCTGGCCAGCAGTATTACCCTGGTAGGAAACTAATGTCATCAGTGTTCATCTTGAGAGGTTCATGTACGGCCGTTCAGAAAACACAAATATGCTTGAAATAATATTCATATATACACACATTGTTTATTAACTTTTATTACCCCAGCGTGATGTTTCAAAGTGTGACGTATAGAAACGATATGCACCTAGTAGGACGTATCAGTTTCTAGCTGAAGCTCGTGCAATAAAATGATTCCACTCGGGACATAAAGTTGATATTAAATAGAACATCGTGTAATATCCTCTATAACTACATATTTCTATTAATTGCAGTTTCCATGTATTTATATGACTGAAGTGACATCTAACAAATGACATCTGAGCTAAAATATGTTACAGTAGCATTATTTTAAAATTAAATTAAATTAAATAAAAATACATTTTGATACTCCCCAGGCATTTGAGGATGTGTATCTGGATGAACGCCCCGTCATGAAGGATGCTCTGTACTATATGAACATCATCTTTGTGGTGCTCTTCTCCCTGGAGATGTTGCTCAAGTGGGTCAGTTACGGTCTCACCAAGTACTTCACCAGCTTCTGGACAATCCTCGACTTCTGCATTGTGGCGGTAAGTCTGGACAGACATCTCACCATTAGTAAGCCTGGACAGACCATTAAGTAAGGCTACTATTTCTGCAGTGGTTTCATCACTGTATGACATGTATGAAGATGACTGGTGTATCAAGTACCATTATAGCAGGTTTCTTCTTGCCACAAACTGACAAGCCATGATATGAGCAGAATGACCTTGAAAGTGGCCGTGTGAAACTTGACCACATATATCAGCTGAGAAGACATCTGTAACTGTATTTCTCTTTTCAGATCTCCACAATCAGCTTGATAAGCGAGTATCTGGGCATTGCCAACATCACAGCGTTTCGTTCATTACGGACCCTGCGTGCCATACGACCTCTACGTGCAGTGTCACGGTGGCAGGGAATGCGGGTAGGTCATCTGTGCTTGTATTTGTACTGTTGTATTTGTAATGAAAAACAAAGGAGCTCATCCTCAAGGAATGGGTATGACCTCATTGCTTTTCTACATATACATCCCAGCATTTTTGTTTGACTTTTCCGGTGAGATGCACTTTGGGAAACCAGAAGTGGACATTTTTTTCAGGGGAGATAATCAAGAAAACATATGCAGGAAGCCATTCTATAAATTAGTGGCAAAGACCATTGGGAAGTGACGTCATTGTACCTATATGACGTTACTTCCCTTCTGTTTATGCTCGCATAAGTTCATTCATTCCTGATTGTGGCCCTATTGTTATAACACTGATTTAAATTTTAAATTTTTGAATTGTATTTGTCCTTCAATTCTTTTTATTATTCTTAGTATACATGTATTTATAATAAGCAACACAAACTAGTCAGTGTTACACGTCAGTGCTACACGACGTCAGTGCTACAAGACGTCGGTGCTACAAGACGTCGGTGCTAAGTGACGTCAATGACCGTTGACACGACCTCCTCTCTGACTTCAGATCGTGGTGAACGCGCTGATTCTGGCCATCCCCGCCATCATGAACGTGGTGCTGGTGTGTCTGGTATTCTGGCTCATCTTCAGCATCATGGGCGTGCAGTTCTTTGCTGGGAAGTTCTACAAGTGTGTGGACGCCAAGCTTGAACGGCTGGAATACGACATAGTCAGCAACAAGGCCGAGTGTCTGGCCAACGCCAACAAGAACTACACGTGGCGCAACTCCAACATCAACTTCGACAACGTCTTTCAGGGATACCTGGCACTATTCCAAGTTGTACGTAAAAAAAATATTAAAGCATTATAAAACTATTGTAAACCATGATTATTTATATTAGACAACATTTCATCCATTCATAGACTTCTTTAGGTCTATTATAAAAAAACACTATTACCATAATTCCATGTTTTGAGGCAACATAGCTGAAATATTTATTGCCAATTGTTATTAGTGGATTAGACTATCTTTACTCTTTTTCAATATGCTATGTAATAGAAAATGTAGCATACAATGCTCTCTGTTTCTACAGGCCACATTTGAAGGTTGGATAGAAGTGATGAGGGATGCCGTGGATATCACTTCGGTCAGTATAACACAGTGCCAGGTGGTGCTGTCTACATATGCACATAGTATAACTCAGTATTGTAAACAACACTTTAATGTAAATGAAAGAAAATACATGTAAATCCAGAGAATGTTTTTTTTATATAGTAATAAACATTTCAAATATATAAATAATATTGTATCTAAAGGTGATAAAATATTCTACAATTGTGCGGAGATTGGGACGCTGTGTAACACGCACCATGTTTGTGTTGCAGGTGGACGAGCAGCCGCGGAATGAGAACAGCTTCCTGTATTACCTGTACTTCGTGGCGTTCATCATCTTCGGCGCGTTCTTCACCCTCAACCTCTTCATTGGTGTCATGATCGACAACTTCAATGTCCTCAAGAAAAAGGTAGCATTTATTCTGTTTGTATACATCACTTGCAGTGTAAGACTTTGTCTGTCTCATGATATATGTATATTGGCCTTTACCTGAATCATTAATTTTTTTTAAATATTTTGTACTTTTACATGTATACAAGTATTTATTGGTTTCCAATAGGCCACAAATGATCGGGTGGTGTTTCACTGTATGTAGCTATTGTATTTGTTATTCACCATGTTATGCCACCTAAATAAACATTCTTCTTTATATATATTGGTTTTAATGCTGTGTTAAGTGTGCGTGTGTAGCATCGGTCTATTCACTGGTTGTATTGAATTGTAGTATTTATACTGTTTATGTGTTCACCATGATTATTGTAGTTGCTCACCATGGTTATTGTAGTTGCTCACCTTGGTTACTTATTAATTGCTATGGTTACCATTGTTAGTCACCATGGTTACCACTGTTTCAGTATGAAGGCAGCTACCTTGACATGTTCTTGACATCAGGACAAAGGAGTTATTACAACACTCTGAAGAAACTTGGTAACAAGAAGCCACAGAAAACCATTAAAAGGCCAAAGGTGAAGCTAGTTTACAATTATTTAAAATTAAAAATATATTTTTAAAAAGGCGACTCTAATCACCAAAACAATTATGACACATAATTATTAATTTTTAAGAAAAATATCAAATATTGATCCGTAAACAACCTATATATACCATAGATATATTTGGGAAATACCATTTGAAAGCGACTCACCAAATAACTTTGCTGTCAAACTCTGTATTTCAGACCAAGATTCCTGCCTTCTTCTACGATGTTGCCATTAGCAACAAGTTTGAGTTGGCCGTTGTACTCATCATCTTCACTAACATGATCATCATGGCGATCGAGCACTACCACCAATCGGACACCATCCAGCAGGTACTGGACGTGATGAACATCGTGTTCACGACGGTGTTCACTCTGGAGGCGCTGGTCAAGCTGATCGGTCTGCGCTGGCACTACTTCAGACAGTCCTGGAACGTCTTCGACTTCATCATCGTCATCCTCTCCATCATGGGTACGGAAAATAATCTCACTCCATCCTCAATCTGTCATCCATGAATGCCGATTTACACAATATTCTAAATCTCTGAAAAATAATATCACTTTCATCATTCTGGCATCAATGAAAGATGAATGAAATCATATTCTATTATCTTACAATTCGCAAAAATAATTTTGGCATCCATGAACATCAATTTACATTTACCAACTTTAATAAAGTATTGCCCCATGTAAGTATTGGAAATCATTAAATAATATATGAAATAAATAAATTAATTCAGTTAGGATATAAATAAATGGTGTTTTGAAATTTACGGGTGTGAAATTCGACAATGGTAAATTTCATTTGAACCAGTGTATAATATTCTTGAGCTGCTTGTCAACCGACTGCTGCATGACCTTGCTGACCCAGTGACGTGTCTCTCCCATGCAACCCAGTGCAAATATATGTATATGTAGACTACGAAAGAAAAATGGTTTGCATGTGTATTACATGTTTTACCTACCCTTCGTATCCTATTTAATACTATGTTGCTGATGAATATGTGTTTATGTGAGTGCGCCCATTTCTGTTCATGTAAGGAAGATGAAAAATGTCTTTATTTATTTCTTCTTATACCAGTATACAGCTTAATTTTATTGAGAGTATAGATTACTGAATTAGAAAAAAAAATTACATTCTACTATATGTTGATAACAGTAGCTTTGAAAGAACTTAAAAAGTTTAACATCACATGTTCTTAACTTTTGAAAAGCAATGTTAAATACCACTGCGGTACTGTCTGTCTTTCATTCATTGTGTATTGGTGTAATGCTCTTGAATGGTGTTAATCCTCTTATTTAGAGATCACTTTGAGCCAGTTAAGAAAAGGTAACCAGTTCTCTATCCACACATATATATTTGTACGATGTGTTGTACCCAGTTATCTCCCTTGTGCAACTGTACAAGATGTTGTAGTTGAAGTAGATTGTACCCCGTAGCTCCAGTATATATCCCACACATATATGCTTGCCATGTTTTATAGTCTCAATATCGTGCATGTTTCTGACGAGATCAAATAATTATTTCACAAATGAATGAAATCCATATTTAGAACGAGAAACTTTAGCACTTGATATTTATTATCTATTGATGTACACATATTGATGCCATGTTAATATGAATGAAACTAAGGAGTTTTCATGGTGATTTTGTACTTATGTATTATCCTAGTCCTATCATATGCAGTTTATAAATCTCCAGCAATTTCACTGCCAGACATGAGGACTGGTAAGTCTGAGAAGTTACCCATCCTCATACATGTTGGCCAGTGATCGATGGTATACATCTTGGAAAAACAAACAAAAAGTAACACGACATGTGGGTGTGCAAGGATAAAATGTTGTAGTCCTCGCTGAAAATAACCCGTCACGGATGGGCTCTATTTCGAACACTGTCATATGGCTCTCTGTGTTACAAATGTGTCTGTTCATGTGTGTCTGCAAGTCTGTGCATCCATGTGTGTAGATATACATGTCACTGATCTCATTCAAACTAAATCTTGGTTAATTTCTGCTAGTCTGCCAACAGCTAGATCTAATGAAACCCTGTTTGAATAGTTTGTCCTAATGAACTCTTGTGACCTTTACTGTTATCCAATCAGATATCATATTAGCAAGATTTGATCATAGGCTAACTGGTACATCTTATTTGATTGGGTATTTAAGTTAATTATATGCATAACTCAGTTTATAACTCAGTTCAGGCAGACAATGGAAATGACCAAGATTTACTTTAAATTAGATTATACCCTCGCATACCAATAATCTTAGTTAGAGACAATCATATCTTTCTATTTATGTGCTTGTATAACAATATATTTTATAGGAAAGTAAAACTGTGACAGTTTAAAGACCTGTAACTTCCTAAAAATATATGTTTGGTTAGAGTGCATAGAATACATTTAATCCTTACCATTCATAACTTATATGAATTTAAAGATAATTTTTACGGTCTTAAATTTCTTCTTCCTGTAATAAAGGATCGTACACAATAGCGAATGTTATTTGTCAATGTCGATTGATAGTGTAGACGAGTCTTAATGCATCATAGAAACTGCATGTATTTGAACATAACTGCAGATACATGTAGGTACATGTAACTGCAAATGTAGTATTATTAGCCAACTGTATGTTTGCATGCATTGTTAGAGAACTCACAATTTTTAGGTACAGTTTTTTCAATAATAAATGTCTTCATATTAAACATTACCATAAATGTTTTGCTTCCCAAATACAACTGTTTCTTCACTTCTTATGACCAATAGTGGACTGATATTGACAGATTATATCTATATTGTATGTATATGTTTTCATGAAATCAGTATGACAATACATAATAAATACATAAATGAAATATATGGCCTTACATATTTACCATGTATAACATAATTGAAAAGCCAACCATCGGCATACACTGATTTAGGTATCTCTAGTAAAACATGGCAGAACTCTAAGGTATTCTTAGTCAACTTTAGCCACGGAACCACACTGGCTAAAGTCAACATTAAGTTTACATGTGAGTTATGTCATTTTCTACAACAGAGATGATGGTCTACAGTAGAAGGTAAAATTGAGATTGAAATGTCATAATCTGGGCTTATTTGAAGATGGTATTGTAAAAAAAAAGATAGCAGACATGTAACTTCTGAAAAATGTGATGGTACTGACATTCTCTGTGATGTTTCAGGTGTGATCCTCGATGATCTCCTGTCCGATGTGTTCGTGACACCAACTCTTCTACGTGTCGTGCGTATCTTCCGTATCGGACGAGTCCTTCGTTTGATAAAGGCTGCCAAGGGGATCCGGAAACTCCTGTTTGCTCTGATTATGTCTCTCCCGGCCATCTTCAACATTGGAGCTTTGCTGTTCCTCGTCATGTATATCTATGCCATCATCGGGATGTCCTCCTTTGGCAATCTGAAGTTGGTAGGGAATCTGGATGACATCGTCAACTATCAGACGTTCTTCAATTCCTTCATGTTGCTGCTGAGGCTGGCCACGTCGGCCGGGTGGAACGACATCCTCGACTCCATGCTGATTGCGCCTCCAGACTGCGACCCGCTGTTCAAGACGATGCCCAATGGCACCAGAGTGGCGGAGACTGGAGGTGACTGTGGCACCCCGTGGCTGGCCATCGTCTTCATGGTCTCCTACATCCTGTTCATCTTCCTAATCGTCATCAACATGTACATTGCCGTGATCCTGGAGAACTTCAACCAGGCCCACGAGCAGGAGGAGGTGGGGATCACCGAGGACGACTTCGACATGTTCTATATAGTGTGGGAGCGATATGATCCTCATGCCACCCAGTTCATCAAGTATGAACAGCTGACAGACTTCATTGCGGATCTGGAAGAACCGCTGGGCATTGGCAAGCCTAATGAAATAGCTCTGGTAGCTTTCAATCTCCCGATCGTAGAAGGAGACAAACTCCACTGTTTGGATATTCTGATGGCGTTGGTGAAGAACGTCATCCCGGACGTCGAGGAGACGGTGGAATTCCGGGAGGTGAAGAACCAGATGGAGATCAAGTTCCAGGCTGTGTTTCCGTCTCGGGTCAACACCACGGTCAAGTCGACCACTATGCAGAGGAAGAAGGAGGAGGTGGCGGCGCGGACGCTGCAGAGAGCGTGGAAGAGTTTCAAGACTCAGCGTCTCCTGAAGAACATTACGTCGCAGGCGATGCAGATGAACCTGTCCCGGTCCAACTCCCAGGACTCGCGGTCGCGCGCCAACAGCATCATGAGCCTGGGTCGGCGTCTCAGCACTGCGCTGACTTCATTCTTCACGCCTGCCTCGAACTCGCGTCCTGGCAGTGCCGTTAGTCGTGCCAGTCTCAAGAGCCTCTCTAACCAGAACTTCTCTCCGATACGGAAGAAAACTGTGTCCAATACGTTGCAGGTGCCCGCTGTGAACACTCTGTACTCCAGTAACAGTGACCAGGACGTCAGTAACTTAGATTTATGATATTCAGCTGATCGCGAGTGCTCCACTTTTTAAAGACTATTCAAATTAGTGCAAGAAATGTGATCATCTGGCCAATTCTTAGAGCCTAGATCCACTGGAAAACTTGTGTACATAACATGGGATATACCACGAGTTTGATATACCTTAGATCAGGATATACCAAGATATTTGCCAATCAGGATTAAAATTAGGATATACAATGCTGTAGATCAGGATATACATACTGATGGCCGGTTATGCATTCTGTTTTACTAGGAGCCCGATATATCTTTAGACCAGCATCTACTGATAAGAACCTGCTTTCAATATGCACACCTGATGTTCAGATTTCCTCAGAGGACAAATAGCCTGTTCTTACCAACTGTTCATGGGAATAGATTACTTAACAACGGTTCTCATATTCAGTGCTGCTATGATTACAAATAGTGCTGAGCGGATATCGAGATATTTATAATCTGTGTACGAATACAAACCACATTTGTGTGTAGCTGTATGAAGGGTGTACTGATGAGAACTGGAGGCATATAAAGAAATATCAGTGTTACCATGGAGACAAGGTACAACCTATGTGGTGATTTCCCTATGTTCTACCATGGTTACAAAGGAGTTTACCAATGGAGTGACCAGATGTGGGATATCCATGTATTACTCATTCTTTGTATGTTTTAAGTATGGAATTGTATCAAGTGGTTTAGTTCAAGTTCTTCATCATACACTTTGAAACCAAAGTTAATATTATCAATTATGGTTGGTCAGTTTAAAATAAAATAACACTTAAAGCTGGGAATAGCAAGACCAAAGTCAAATGTGGTTCTTTAGAGAACTATTTCTTGTAGTAGGTACAGTAATTATGTATTACTTTTGTAGTTTGTCCACATTTTGTTCTATATAGTTATATTTGCCATCTTAAAAACTGTCTGTCAAAACAATTTTACAGAAAGAGTAAATCTCTAATTTGAACATTTTACTAAGCTAATTAATAATTTAGTCATGCAAAATATTCCCAAATGTTGTTTTTGTTAGTCACAACTACCCTCTAGCTGCAATCCAATACTCTGCTCACTGTCTTAATTCTGTGAATGTGCCAAAAATCTCTGACTTCATATAGATGTAAATAGCATTTGTTGTACATACAGATTTCCATGATCCTATTTCTTGTCATAAACATATTATATATATAATCCAAGACAGTATTCACTGTAAATAGCTGGTTCTATAATGTACATTTATATATTAATCTTATTCCTGTTATTACGACACAGACTTTCTGTAGGGTGGACTGGTTTAGCACCACTACACCAGCTGATTAGCGGTACCACGGTTTCTCCATACCCGTCTCTCTGCCGAATCCACGGGAAGCTTGGACTGGGTTCAGTAGGGAGTTTTTAAAATGATATTTCTCTTTGGTCTGTGATATTCTGTCAGGTTCTTACCATGCCACTTTTTACAGACTTATTGCATGCTTATTTTTACTGTGATAGATAATACTCGTTACGGCTAACATATTGTCTTCCGTCAGTCGGAGTGGTTCATGCTGAACGTTTTCACAGATTTTCTCTATGTACATAATTAATTATATATGCATACATGATATGACAGAATGTTATGGTCAATTCTTCGTGACTGAATTCGGACTAGATTCTTGCTCTTTTCTCGATGCTGACATTGATGTCATTCTATTATTTGCACCATTTCACAACTTTTTATTTTCTACACACATTAAAGATGCACAACAAAATTTACATGTATGAAATAATTCTAGGTTGGATAATAAATATATTAGGGCAAGAGAGCATTCTGTAGATTGATTGATTTAATGCTTTAGGTCACAAGGGAATATTTCACCCATACATGACATACACTTTGTTTTTACATTTTTAAACTCTTATTATCACTTCTAACAATACTGCTCAAGTATTGATATGTAATATCAAACTGGTTGAATTGAACTGGTTTAATATACAATCTACCTGTAACATGTTTAGGGTATCAACAAAAGTATTGCACAATGCCAAAGAAATTTACATTGACAAATGCTGAAATTAGTGGTTTAACGAAATACAGGTACAACTACTTCCTACAATGAATATATTTTAGAAAAATAATCAATATTTGGTTCCAAAATTAAAAATGCCTGCAATAGTACACTACTATTATTCAACATAAATTTATTGAAAGTCATAAAACACAGTGAGATAGGTGTGAGAGTGAGACAGAATATTCCCTCATGCATGGCTAAGCTTTACAACATGACCGGAAAAGTCAATATGTAGACATTCAAGGCTTTAATATTTAATAGTACATGCATGGTAAATAACACACCAAGACGTTTAATCCCTGTTGGACAACAAACCAAAGGAAAGAAAGTAGAATCAATACTTCAGTGAATTAGGATTAGTTTACAAACTTTGTCAATACGAATGCAATTAAAAATTAAATAGAATCATGAAATAAATGTTTAATATTATCAATTTTAATTGTTTAATAAGAATAATTTATACATTTTTACATTTGTATTTTGTAAAACAAAATCTTGTACCAGTGGTTAAGAGGTCGGATGATAGAGTGAGTCAAGGGCTGAACGGATGGGGCATACCAATGCAATCCACATGTTTAACTAGTATCCTATGCAGTGTGCTATTTGCTCATTCCCACATTATGCATCATGTTCAAACATACAGGACTGGCACTATACCAGTGTTGTACACCTGTCTGTACATGTCTCACCGACTAGTCTCAACATGTACTCGAGCAAAACAATGTTTACCAGCAAGCTGGATTAAAATTTGAAAATAAATTTGAAAATAATTTGAAAATAATTTGAAAACGACAACGAGGGTATGGTTTTTTCGAAGCTCTCTTCGTCGCAAATGGGTGAAAGATTCCCGCAGTGATGTTAAACTCCATATTCACTTGAAGCTCTCTTATCTACTACGAGACCATAAGGACTCTCTCTAGTAGCCATCTCTAATGCATGGAGAGAGTGCTAGGGTCTCATAGTGGATATGAAAGCGTAGAGAAACAATACCCAGTATGTTGTCTAAAGTCTAAAGCTTTCCAAGATTGTATTCATTAACATGATTTCGACTAGATCAGATTTGTTATTGTTTTAACGAGTATTGACAACTTGAAACTCGTCGATGTTCTTTACATGTTCTGCACATTTGGTCGAGTAGTGAGTCGATGAAGTGAAGAGAGGTTGTACAGAAGCACACAAGGAATAGAGAAACACAAGTAATCTGTCATCCTGCATGGCAGTGATGCTATTTCTTACCTTCTTTACCATGCTCTATTTACCATGCTCTAAACATTGTCTGTACTGCTGGAGAAGTAAAATGACAATTTCATACTATCCTGATTTACTTGTTGTCTTTGTCATTTGGGCGGATCTACTACTGTATAACGGGAAACTTCCATGGGAGGTTATTTTCGTGGCATTCAAGGGTAACACAGTAACCTCGAAATTAGTTTAGCATCGAAAGTTATCCTATTCCGACCGGTTCAACCAGGATTGAGAAATATTCTCAAGTTGTTACTATAACTAGCTAGTATATCTCAAATATTGCTTGAATGTGACTGTGTGTAAGTATGATGTAAATATCTAGTTGGGACATGCGCAGTTGTGTGGAAGTATGATATACTAGAACAACTGTACATTATAAATGCATGAACAATGACATTTCAATGGCATAACTGAGACACTGGCTAAGACTTGCAAATTTGCATTCATCCTGTCATAAATAGGGACACAAAGGATAAAGGCAATCAGTGTCACCCACCTCAGTATACCACAATGAAGGGATTAATCTGTTAACGTAAATGCACCTTATAGCCACGGCCATTTGGATTACGATGGCAAGGTAGCACATGTACCCTAAATATTTAATTGGTAAAGGTTATACTAGATAGTTGTAGTTTTGTTAATACACAAACAGGACAACCGCGAAAACAAGAATCCTCGAAACCTCTTTGTGTCTCTGACCACGAAAAAGCCACACCTCGAAAATTTATCGGTATACAGTAATACAATTAAATCTAAAATAATCTTCTGTGCACTTTTGAATATTTTCTGTCGTGCTATTTTCGATTAGTTATTTTTTGTTCCAGCATCACTTCCACCCTGCCGTGTGTCAGTACGCAGCTCACGTCAGTCGACAAGCGCCATCTACAGGAGAGGGACAACTCCCACCTCGTCTTGCCAGGCTGTGAGTAGTATTCCATGTTGATTTATAATATTTTAGTGTATGCTTTTTTTTCATGTTTTTGACTCTTGCCAATTTAATCATTAAGCCGCGAAGAATTGAAAAGCTGACATGTTACAGACAATTAATTCAAACTGATATGTTAATTGTTTATTTTGCCCCAGCGCTTATAATGAAGTAAAGTTTCAGAAAATGTAATGTTCAGGGGATCGTTTCTCAAAGCTTTGCCATAAGTACTGTCATGGCAATTGGGCACTTTCAAGAGCGCTATGGTCTCATAGTGGATATGAGAGCTTTGAGAAACGATGCCCAGTTTGATTTTGTAGACTGTTGCATGGAACTGATAATCCAGATTTATATCTACCTCATTTGACAAATGTTACAAAGTTATCATTTGGTTTCATATTGTGTACAATTTAATAATTTGGTTGTATGTTTTGTACAATTTATAATATGGTTTCATATTGTGTACAATTTATTCCAGATGTCCAGAGGCACTATATAACCAGAATGATTTGTCTAAAAAAGTGTTGGATGCCAGCACACCAGAGAAATTGCAGTCAAAGAAGAAGAAGAAAAAGAAGGTATTTGTCTATTAAACCATGATCGTCATCTTAAGCAAACAATGTAGGCTATACAATATCTATCTGTTAATTCTATACTACTCGGTTGTTGACGTGCAACTTCACATCCTGTTCTGCCTCGTTGCAATTCTTTATCTACAATTATTATTCGCGAGTGGATGGTTCCTGGTAGATTGTCGGGCTATGGATACAAAGGTCACAAGTTTAATCCCACCCTTTCATACTTGTTTGGTTAGTTGGTTTGGGGTTTAAAGTCACTTTCTAGAATCTTTCACTAATATGACTTGCATGCATATGCACTGCTTGACTAGTCTGGATTTCCACCAGTTTTTATAGTGCTACCCTACTCAGTATACTAACTCCGAGCTGGCCAGTCCTTGCTTTACCCCTTTAATGCCGAGCGCCAAGCAGGGAAACAAGTACCACCTTTTAACGTCTTTTGGTATGACATGACCGGGGATCGAACCCACGACCTTCCACACTCCGGGCCGACGCTCTAACCATTACACCACGAAGCCTTTCATACTACTCAACACATACAAGTTTATAAATTTTGATATCCTTTTCTTTTCAGTTTCATTCAACCAAATTCCAACAAGACGACTTTTCCGAGTACGTTGAGAAGTTGATGAACTCTGTTCCGGATAGGATTTCCAATGTTGAAGCCATGGATATTGGATAAATATGACGTTCATATAAAAGGGAATGCAATTTGTAAATAAATATTGATAAAATGTGATGTCTTCATTTTGTTTTATTATGTAATTTTGGGATAGAATCTCTTCACACCGTTTTCACCATTTCACCATGAGTGCATGATGTCATGACAGACATTTGTGGGACATATCTAGTAAACAAGGGACATTTTCTTTTGGAATGAAATAATGCTTTACATCGCAGTGGGAATGTTTCACCCATAGATAACATGGATCAAGTTCAACTTGCCCAGTAATAAATTTACAAGATTTGAAAAATTGGTCAGTTGGCATCTTGTAGCAATTTTGCAACAATATTCCAGTATGATAGCATCTTTCAGGTAACCAATAACATACACAATTACATGATTACTAATATTTTATTACAAAACACATTCAAACCATTCACACTATTCTTTCACACTGGGCAATTCTTGTTTTCTCGCACGGATTTCCTTCGCCATTGCTAAGATTTTATCTGTGGACGAGGGAATAGTGTACGCTTGAGAAAGTTCAGCATTTGGCAGCTGTGTCACATTGAGTTTAGTGTCTCTGTTGGTGAATGGTGACCACACTCCTTGAATGGACGGCGTCTCTGTGAGCCACATCTTCCTCAGTCGTACAATTTCTGGTCCAGATCGCGTGCGCAAGTGCTCCACCCATTTGCAGATGTCTTCTGACGGCATGTTGTTAATCTTTATGGATTTGGTATCTCCCGATACTGAAACAACATTAACGGTAAACCATCTTAGTGGTATGCCATTCAAGACGAAATGGATCAAGTTATTACAACTTAAATGAAAACTACTTTAAGAGAATAGAAAGAAAAAATGAGTAGAGAAGAATTCTTATATTTTTGGTATTGAATTGGGCTTTACAGTCGCTTTTAGATTCTATCACTAATATCACGACTTGTCAATTTAGGGCAGGAGGAAACCTGCAAAATCTGCAGCACTGAATGTTGCAGTAAACCTGCGAGCACTAGCTGGTACTAACAAACCAAGCATGATATCTGCAATGCCACTCTACACAGCACATCAATATTGCATCAGAAATGTAACATTTGCGAACATTGATGCCAGGACCTTTGGGATTTGAACTCGGGACCTTTGGCTCTGTTGGCTCCAAAGTCCAAATGTTCTACCACTGCGCTACCACCCGTCGCAAGATTAAGAATGAGAAATACATGTACAGTATTGTTGTACAGTATTGTTGTACCTGTATTGTTGTGACGTGGCACAACTTTCACCACTGATAATACAAAATAATCAAATGTTAAATATATTTTAATGTATGAAAATTTGAAAACAGTAATTGTAAACTTACAGTATTCTGCAACCAGTTTTGGGATTCTGTGTCGCCTTGGTTTAAGATACACAACAACGCCAGGATTGTTTCGAGTAAAGTCGAGCATATAATTTTCAATGAAGTCTCTGAAAAAGAGAATATATAAACAATAATGATGTACACTAGAAAATAAGCATTGGAACAATGCGATACATTTTATTAACAACTTTGATTCTATGTTGTTACAGTGGTATATGTAGGCATGCATTTAATCAAGTATTTTTTAGAGCCGCTTTTAAAGATTAATTCACTAATAATTGTGTCTTGGAGTTTATGGCAAAGGAAACCTGCAACACCTGTAGTGCCAAGTACACCTGAACCATTGGTGGGTACTGACAACTCAAGAATGCCAACTGCATTTGGACAGTACGTTCAGACTTATCTCCACTTGTTTAATGTCATTATTGAGCATATGCTTAAGCTAGTGATGAAGAGGTCAATATTTTAACAAGGCACCCATAATATGCAGGAAAACATATTTATTCAGGTATAGACTATGTTGAATTGATGGAAAAGTCAACATGAATCTACATATCTTGGATCAATGCTATCAAAATATATATATATATATATATATATATAGTACCTGTGCATGCATTACATGTTGCAATGCTTGACAGACGTTTAACATGTTTAAAGGGGGCTTGGAAGTTAAAGGAAGTAAATACAACATTAAAGGCATAATATCACAGTTAATTGACCCGTTTTTAATTTTTTTATTGGGGTTTAAAGTCGCTTTCTAGAATCTTTCACTAATATCACGACTTGTCAGTTTAGGGCAGGAGGA
>JAUTBV010097933.1:1556-16519 GCA_032361325.1 Lepetodrilus fucensis
TCTCGTAAGTGTACGATCCCCATGTATTAGAGATGGCTACGAGAGTCCTTGATGCATCGTTTCTTGAAGCTCTCATAATCACTACGACACCATAACGCTCTCGTAAGTGTACGATCCCCATGTATTAGAGATGGCTACGAGAGTCCTTGATGCATCGTTTCTTGAAGCTCTCATATTCATTACGAGACCATAGCACTCTGGGGTTGGTTCCGGATATCAATCGTACTGCTACGAGAGTCGTAACTCATGTACGTTAGCATGGAGTTGAAGGAGTTACGACGCTCGTAGCGCTACGATTGTTATGCGGAATGTGCTCCTGGTAAGTTCCCGATCCCAATGCGTACAACATCGTAGTTACAATGCGTAAAACATCTTAGTTATGGTCTCCTAGAAGATACGACAGCTTCGAGATACCATACCCATGCAGCCTGCGTAGTGTACTTCGCTTAAATAACATAACGTAGCATAGTCGTAAAGCTCACAGGAAGTGATCGGCAGCTACATGCGCACAGTAATCAAGTAGTTATCATTTCCGTAGACTGTAGACCACCAAGAACTTCAAGACATTAATAATTCTGGCGCCTCGAAATAAAGAGGAAATCCTGCGATTCGACAATAGCATGTCTGGTTATCACAGCGTATCCAATGAGTTAGAATGAAGTGCACCTACTGTACTCCTTGAAGGAGATTTAATGACATTAATTATGCTGCCGCTGCTGCTGCTTATAAAATAGTTTATTGTTGAGTATTGTATCGTATGTATTTACATAATAAAATACAATATATTTAAAACCATTTGTATCAGCACCGGGCCTACGCTGGCCAAAAAGAAATCAGTTATCACAGAATGTTAAAGGCATAATATCACAGATGTTTATGGTTGTATTGGACTAGTTCTTAGCTACAACTACACAATGCATTCACTTAACATACATAACATCATGTTTGTACTTCCAAAAACCTTTCCACTGCTGTTTGGTAGACAAATATCTAGTGCAACCCCCTGTAGTCTACTGATAGACAACCTGAATATGGTCGTATTGTTATTTGCTTCATTATGTCAATGCAAGGGGACATAACTCAGTGGTACGACTTAAACATAATACGCACAGGCAACGTTTTCTCGCAATTCCTTCATAGTTCAGTTGATGCATCAAAGACAAGATAAATAGCGGAATGTTCCCTATATTCATATAAAACATTAATATTTTGATAACTATTGAGTACTGGGGACCAAATACATCAGTAAATAATAACTTTGGGGTGAATAAATCAAGCGTAATTAGTCTCGGATCAAAATTTGTTTGTCCATTTTACAGGTCAATCAACTGTGATACATCAATTTAGACACATGGCTAATCTCCTCCTCCCATCTCCCTTCCCTTAGTTTTACAAGAAAACACTATTACATTACAGAAGTCAGCTTTATGCAATGTGCTTCCTGATTGTATTTTTGATATTTTTTCCATGATATGATGTATTTTTGAAAATAGTATTCCATGATATGTACAACTCTTAGTTTTGTTGTAATGAATCTGTCATTTTTCTTGCAGGACCGTCCATCAAGTTTTGACACAATGAGGTTTCCAGCTTTGGAAAGCCAACTGCTTGATATTATGAAGACAGGTAGGTGTCGGAGATTAGTCTGGTTCAACAATAACATATTAAGTCATAAGTGTCTAGATAATATACTACCGTCAGAAAATACAGGAACGATATTGATATTCTTATATATGATACACATTCAAGCGTGAACACATGAAGTGATATTTCTCAAAACTAAGTAAATTAATTGTAATGGAAGTTTGAAACCAGTGCGAAAATGCATGGGCAATACCATATTGCACTTGTCTTATTGGGTTGTTTAACGGTGGCACGTTAAATTTGCCTTTACTAAAAGTGTTACCACAAGGATAATAACTGACCTTAAAATGTACTCGCCCGAATAATGATACAAATAACATATGTTTATAAAAGACATGAATTCCTACTCGCCCTTAGGATACCTTTAGCATTGGGAGAAATGGAGTGGGCAAGTGTTAATTGCGAACTCTGTACCATTATGCATTATTACAAGCAGTATGTTTACATACCAAATTTGCTAATTTAAGCAGGACTTGGTGTCATTTTTATGTATAAATCACTATGACATTTGACATAAATGCAGTTTGTAAATATGAAACTTCAGTGAACTAGGAAGCATGGTAATATCTAGATCATATTTATGTTCTTTGTACTATTTTATGTTGTTTCAATTAACCATTTTCAGCTTGTAAGCTTTCAAGAATCTGTAATTTGATATCACTTCTCAATGGAATTTTACTAATAATACAAATACTGGTATTGTGATTATAGTATTACGTAAATATTGTCTTCATATTGTTGTTAATAAGGACTTTCAAATGAACTTGTCACTGTTTAGTTTCCCATCCTTAAAAACAAATTATGAGTACTTTATTGTCTTAAACACTGCTAACACTAAAAGTGCATTTCAGCATCTGATTATCGAACCGGTTGACTTCCAACTTCTCAAGATTTTAACCACAGGGTCCTGCTATTCCTGGCCATTCCTCCCAGTCGGAAAATGTGTGCTTCTGTTGTAGCATTAAGTCCTTTGCCTTTGTTAATACCTAGCATTAGCAGCAAAGCAGCTCTGGGATTGCTGTACGTAGACCCACCGGTTCCTTGGAAGTAATGAGTCTAGGTGGTGTTTTGCCAAATTTTGTTACTTAGGCAGCGCGGCCTAGACGAAATCTGCATCACATCTGTGAAAATACTCATACCTGAGATGTTGATACATGTTCAACACCTGATGCCTGCTATTAGTGGTGCTTCACCTTAAACTTGCTGAAATGTGTATTGAAGTATGGTGGTGTTACAACTGTGTATGAATGAAAACACATTTATTTAATTTTTCAAGTTCCTTGTTAATTAATGAAAGTTACCAAACTAGCAGTGCGACCTCAATACAGTGCAGACAATTTACTTTAATTAATTGGATAAACATTCATTTTATCACATTTCAACCTTCATTTTCTATGATAGTGTAGCAGGCTCTTATCATCTTATGTAGTGTTTTATTTGTTAGCAAAAACTGGGAAGCACTTAACCCTCTCCCTGCTGGATTATCTCCCTGCTGGATTAGGCACAAGCACATCTCTTTTGGGTATCTTTGGTTGCCTTCGTCATGGAGAGAGTTCATGCTTTTGGCTGTGTTTTCCTGTGGTGGATTAATCCTAATCACTGTTCAGTAGGGCATCCTGGTACAGTGGTAGCCCTCGGCTGAAAGAAGGTTAACCCATATTTTGATTAAGATTTATGGATACATTGTTAACATTCTCTCTGCTGGATTAGGCACAGTCATTGTTCTTTAGGGCATGTCTGGTTGTCTCCAGCATGGAGAGGGTTAATGGTTATTCATGAGCTAAGACATGCAAGTTTGCTTATACACATATTCTGTAATTTTATCCCTCTTCATGATGGAGACAATCAGAGATGCCCCAATAAACTGTCTGTGTCTAATACAGCACGGAGAAGGTTAATTAGTATGTATGTTAGACATTGATCTATATGATGCTTGTTCTAACTGGGGCAGGATATTCTGTGAGCTAGCACCAACAGCTGGTGGAAATCTGACCTGGTTCAAGTGAGAACAGCAGGGCATGTGCATGCATATAAAGCATGCCAGCCTATTAGTGAAATAATTTAGACGTGCCTCTAAACCCCAGTTCTACCAACAATCTATGCTATGTGTATTTTAAAGTTATTGGAAAAACACTCAACTCTAATAGCTACATTTTGTATATGGTCCATTTAAAATGATTTATATGTGGATAACTAAAATGTAGGTTCTTTTCACCCTAAATTCCAGGTAAAGCACCATTTGACCTGGAAGAGAATCATCTGAACTCTAGTAATCTGGATCAAACAGTTCCAAACATGGGCAACAGTCCGCGAGTCTCACCCAACTCTCAGTCTGGTGTCGGAGATCGTGTGGAGAGGTTCTCCAGAAAAGTATTTGTGGGAGGGCTTCCACCAGACATTGATGAAGGTAAGTGTAGAACAGCCATAATGTGACATGTCAAGTAATATTTATAATCCAATAAGCCAGCAGAGTTTCAAATATGCGTAGAATATGCGTGCACGTGTTAAAAGCTGAAAGCATATGAACAACAACAATCTGAGGTGCTGTACGCTAATAATGCGTGTATCATATATTTTCCATTACATGTTTCTTACAATCATTGTATAGTATTCTGGTGGTTGTGATAAGCATTTTAATAGCATTATACTGTATGCTTTCACCTTTGATACACACATGTTACGATGTGTATTCTGCGCATAATCGAAACTTAGGGCTGGTTTTCACATGAAATAGTTCGTAACTTTGGCGCATTCAATCAGCCCGCATGTGGCTGAGTCAGCTGCTAGGCTAAACTGGTTCCCATGTACACTTCATACGACTCTTGAGAAAGTGGCCAGTTTATTAAGCCGCTTACAAGCCTTTGTTACTTTGAACGCACCCCTGGTAACAGATCAAATAATATTTTACAATAAAAAGGTGATTACCTTGATTCTTCTCTCCATTGTAATGCATTTTGTTAACTGATTGTCATTCCATAGTTTTTCACTTTCGTGTTTCATTCCATTGTTTTTCACTTTCGTGTTTTATTTGGAAAGCGTGAGATATTTGTCTTATACAATCGCATTAAATCTTGAAGACTATTAGCATGATTAGTGATATATAAATCTGTGTTCTTTGAATAGATCTAGTTAAATATTGTACTGTAATGTTTTATGAATGTTATTCAATGTGTTTTTACATGTGGAACATTTAGAATATATTTTATGTATGCTTCATTTTCAGAGGAAATTACAGCAGCTTTCAGAAGGTTTGGACCCCTTGTTGTTGACTGGCCACATAAGGCAGAATCAAAGTCTTATTTCCCTCCAAAAGGTATGTCCATCTAAACACGGCAGTTACCATTGAAAATTAGGAAACATTTTAAAATTGTAATAGAATTTGTTTGTAGCCTGTAACATAATATTGATTGTGTGCATTGTCATGAATTCTATGAAGCAAAAGACTTCTTTAAAACTCCCTGACAGTGATTGACATATTCCTTTTTGTAATTTATGTCTACACCTCATATGCCGAAGTTCACGGCCTGAGTGAATAAAAGTTGTTCTAGAACATTGCACCTAATGTCCTGCAAAGAACTTATAAATCATAACATTTATTTGTTATCTATAAATGGAATTTACCACAATTTGTACAAATCTTTTCATAAGTTTGTAGGAATTTGAATTGTTGCCACCTCAATTTTATATTGTCTTCACGATATGTACTTATTTCTGTTCCAGGTTACTGCTTTCTAATTTTCCAAGATGAAATGTCAGTACAAGCACTTATCGAATCATGTTTGGTAGATGATGACAAACTTTACTGGTGTGTTTCAAGTCCAACAATGAAGGACAAACCAGTAAGAACAGATGACAAGATTATCATGATGCATGTTGATGAGCTGTCTAAATTATTTCTGATAATAATAACTTAATAGACTTGTAAGTATGCAGCTAGTTCAGCCACAAGTTAATTTAAATCATTTGAATTTAATCTAAGCATTTCAGTGGTTTTATTTTTTAAAATGATATACTGTAAATCATGAAATTAATGCGAGCAGAATATTAATGCAAATATTATTGTCGCATTTAATTGATGCGCATAAAGGTAAGACTTGGAGGAAAACATGTATGGAGACATGGCCGTGCGCATTTTATTGGTGTCGCATTTACATCTAAAATCTAGAGGTTGCATTAAATTAGTGACGCATTAATTTCATGATTTACAGTATTGTAGACATTTTCTAGAATGTGAAATTGAGATATAATTGTTTCCATTCGTCTTCAGGTCCAGATTAGACCATGGAATCTGAGCGACTCTGATTTCGTCATGGATGGCTCTCAGCCATTGGATCCTAGGAAAACAATATTTGTTGGAGGGGTGCCTAGGCCTTTGAGAGCAGGTTTGTGAACATTTACACAGATTTCAAACTTGTTTTGACACATTATGTACAATCTGCCTTGCATTTGGTAGTATGAGTTATTCCTTGATAGTTATTTTAATTTTAATTTGGAAAACTCTTGTCTGATTGTTAAGGGTCTTTGAACGATATCCATCATTGCTAATCAGGGATCAAAATTAACACTAGTCCTCTAGCCTGGGCCATATCTCGCAATGCTAAAAGTATCCTAAGTACTGGTAGAAATTCATAACATTTGTTATTTGTAATACTATTCAGGCTAGTAAGTTTTTTGTATTGTTAATAATCGTAGAACCAAAAATATGACCATTTGTCGCAATAGTTGTACCTACCATACACACAAGAATTCATCAGTATGTGGTCGAAAGTTTCCATGATTTGATGAGGTTGTGGTGACCTCCTCAACAGACATTAATTAAGAATGGCCTTTAGCTTGACATTTCCTTAAATATACACTGGAGTTTATTTCTCCTTGCTGGGTAGCAGAATTGATTATTCTGTCATTGATTTATTTGTCATTGATATATTACCAAATCTGTTTCATCACATCATTCCATATTGTGTTACTCAAGCTCCGATACCTACAACATCTTTTAAATTATTGACATTATGTCTGGTATATATGACAATACTATGTAAGAGTCACATAAACATACATTGTAACACACACTCCATCATAACTTTTATTGGATAAAAAGAGTCTAACCTAAAAACAAATTACCTATATTAACCCTCTCCCCGCTGGATTAAGCACAAGCATTGCTCTTTAGAACATCTGTGGTTGCATTCAGCATGGAGATGGTTAAACTAATTTTGAATATTATCATTCCATGTCAATAATTGCATCAATGTTCAGTGTGGAAAATTAAGTTCCAGGATTGTTGCATGTACAGTAGACCTAGCATATACCGGCCTCGGATAAACCGGACACTCGCCTATAACGGACTGAAGTCCAAGGTCCCGTCTAACGATAATTATGGCATATGCGTATAACAGACGTCACATATAACGGACCAAAATACCCAATGAGTATGCGAGGTCTACTGTATATGAATTTATTGGATGTCATTAATTTAATGTACATCCACATTTCAGTTGAGCTGGCAATGATAATGGACCGGCTGTATGGAGGGGTCTGCTACGCAGGGATTGATACCGATCCAGAGCTGAAGTATCCGAAAGGAGCTGGAAGGGTGGCATTTTCTAATCAACAGAGCTACATCGCTGCCATCAGTGCAAGATTTGTCCAGTTACAACATGGGGATATTGATAAGCGGGTATGTGGATAATTAAAAATGTTTTTATTGATTGATTGAATTTATGCTTTTCGTTGCAGTGTAAGGAAGTTTTTATAATAATACTTGTTGATGTTTTTGCAGTTTTTATGCCAAATGGATCGTATACTGATATAGTTGTTGAATAATGTGTATTTTAACACAACATTAAACAAATTTCATGTTTGCAGTCGTCATCTGTCGGTGAGATATTCCCGCTGCGACGTAAAACATGAATTCAATCAATCAATCATCTCATCTTCTTTTCAAACTTCAGGTTGAAGTGAAACCCTACGTGTTGGACGACCAGATGTGCGACGAGTGTCAGGGAGCTCGATGTGGCGGGAAGTTCGCTCCGTTCTTCTGTGCGAACGTCACGTGTCTGCAATACTACTGCGAGTACTGTTGGGCGCAGATTCACTCCCGACCCGGCCGTGAATTCCACAAGCCGCTGGTAAAGGAAGGCGCCGACAGACCGCGAGCAGTGCCGTTTCGCTGGTGCTAAAGGCAGGCGGATGAAGGAACCAAGGCTGGATGAACACATTGACCCTTTGACTCTCAAATCTTACATAGGGCTTTAGCTTTTTTAATATTGTTCATCCACGTTTTCTATAGTTGGAATTTTCTTCAGGGTTGCCTCAATTATTGTGATATTGTCCTTGAAGTAATTGTCAACCTTTGAATTGTCACTGCGGTTATTATTGTGAGTCCTCTTTCTATTTGATGACACCTCCCGTTTCCTGGAAATGGAAGAAACGCGGTTACTGTTGTAAGACAACAAGAAACTGTATTTGCCAAGGTAAGCGTGATATTGCAGTCCGAAAAAGGTAGCAATTTGGCATTATTAAATTATTCGTGTGGAATCAATGGAAGGGTGAATAGATCTCACGATACCAAAGATATTTGTGTGCATATTCAAAGTAGATGGTTGGCATCAGTGATACAGAAATCTTGTCACATATTCCTAGTCTTAAATGTCTGTGGTATTTATATATGAGTCATAAAGGAGAAGAACAATTTGTGAAACAGTTTTATTTTGGCATAAACTTTAGGAATATTTCCTATATTATGACAAAGTAAAACAACGATGTACGTTTGTGTCCCTAGACATTATTATCAGATGGTATCTTTTTCTATTGTGAGCTGTTTTCTAGTCACCAAGGCAGAATTTTCCATAATGCACGGTAGCTAGTGCATCTTGGAGAGGGTTATGCATATGTGTAAATCTGCAGGGAATATATATTTTGTAGAAAGATATGTATGGTAAATGTAACATGTTCATTTGAAATTCAGCATTTATCACTTTGTAAGATTACTATTTATATAGTCAATTTTATACATTGCGCAGAATTGAAATCTTTTATTGCATGCAAAAGACTATTTTTGTTACCAATTGCCATTTCTTTTTTATGAACATTACTGTGATTTCACTGAACACATTCACTGGGTATTTTGGCAGTTATAATCATAGATTGGCCTCTCCACTACACCACTGTAAACAAACCTGTAGTCATGTCGAAGATTGTGCACAGTGTGCCATGACAATATTTCAAATGCATTCCCTGTCATGTAGTGCCATATTAGCATCTCGAACTAGGAATGTAGCTATACATACCCACGGTGGTGGAACAAGATGGTTGGATTCTTGTTGGGGACGTGTCAAAATCTGTAGAAGCCTGTCTTTTATCTCTCTATCTCTCACTCTCTCTCACCCTTTTTTATCACCATCTTCCTTGCTGTTGCTATCGTATCTACAATGCTTTTCTTGTTTTCTCTCTACTTATCGCTTACCTATATATATATGTTTGTGTAGCGTCCCAAATTTTCATCCTGTTCACTAAATGTGTTCTAGGCCGTAATTTATTTAATTTGATCATATTTGGGTGATATTTCAAACTATATATGTGGAATGTCTTGCAACTACTTTGACATGTCCCCATTAAAAATTCCAAATTTCAAGTGGATCGCACATAGATATTTTCTGGTGCAAATGTGCAATTTGTTTAAGGTTGTGTCACTATATATATTTTGTTTCAGTCATATATTGCTCAATGAAGATGGTCTTATATTTTGTTGTTGAACTTTAGAGATTTAGTTTCATCTTTGTTAATGTTTTCCAAAGATACCTTATTTTTATATAATCGCACACTTTGCCCAAGCATGGAGCACGGACTATGAGATTGATTTGAACTCTTTGATTCTTTTCCACAACAAGCTGTTGGATCTGTTACATACAACGTGCATTTATGGAGATTTGTAAATTTATTACCATGTATTGGCACAAATTGACTTTACCCTTTCTATGATTCATGGCACATTGAAAATGCACAATTCCATCCTTGCCCGCTTCCATTTGAAGCTTCTCTAAGTGAACTGAATTGTATGTATATCGGCTCCAGACGTATCACATTAACATAGCAGAGCTGTCTGTGTGTATGCAGATATTACAGATAGTTGCCAATTATTGCATTCATTTGTACTCAACATTGTGCAATTTGCAAATTTGTTACATTGTTCTTAACATTTGGACTTTTCAACTTTGCATGATGTTTGTAATGAATAGTTCACATTATTTTTTATCTACTACAATTTCTAATCAATGTTGGGTATTTTGTATTTTTGTCCGTTTTTAATATTAGCCAACCTAAACAGTGAAAAATATGACAAATGCTTCCAGTTTGTTTTACACAGTAGGAAAGAAAGCAGCATTGCACATGCTACTGTGAGGGTTGCACTCTCACACGTTGTTTTTATTTATTATCCTCAGTCGTACTTTCTCCATGATTGTGTTGTTGAATTAGTTAATGTATTTAACATTGCCTTTTCTCAGATCTGTGATCAGTTATTCATGAAATGTGCTAGCTCATTCACAGTAAAGAAGAATTTGTACTTTATTATATTTTTCCACTTTGAAAAGAAATTGCGGGTCATTTGTAGCGAGATGCCTGTGATCACGTAATGCAGTCTCATGCCGATATATGCCTAAAACTTACGATACAATACTAGGCACGCTGCATACTAAAGACATTTTTATACAGAAGAGTGAAAACAAGGAGTCTGTTTTTGTTTATTTGATCAACTTCAGTGAATACATCTAAAGTGATTTTTATCGTACTAATTTACTGCGCTGTTCTTATGCCAAAGTTTCTGACTGAAAGAGTACACAGGCAGTGTGAAATATATCACTTCTCTTCCTGTATTCACATGTTGCCTCAGATCAAACAAAAGCAGACCCCTGTAAAGAACTAAGTCCACATTTTTGTACATTTAATACTCAGTTTTTATATGATTGTGTTACGTGTATTTTGATACAGTGAAGCTGATGTAGAGATTTTTGGTATTATGTAATTTTGTCTCTTTTTCTAAAACAACAGCTGTCCAACTTTGTTTGCAATGAAATGCATAGTAGTTTTTACCAATAGACCTCTCTCTCTCTTTCTCTTTCTTTCTATAAATGGAAAAATGACAGGAAAATCAAAGTATACAGTAAAATGAATCATTTGCCAATGTTTCAGCTGTAGATAGAATGTATGTATTCAATTTTATTTTTGTATGGCCAGTTGTATTATGGTTATTATTTTTTCTGTATGTGGACTTATTTATGCCAGGAAAACCCTACAGAAATTCAAAGTGCAAATGCATATATATGCTAGTCTAAGATTATATTTAAAATAACGTGCGTTAGCACAATGTATAGCCAGAGTATTTCTGGAAAAGGTAATTTATTCAGTTGAGGGTTTGTTTGGGTGTTTTGCGGACGTGTTATTAACAATTGTTAAAGTTGCTAGTAATTTAAATTAACTTATTTATTTATATTGTAGAGAAAAACAACCCCAGTGCTTGCCAGCGTGGCTCTGATACTGTCTCAGTGGGGAGCTGGGCAGGAAGAGATAATGATATTTCACCTTCCTCCCTCTTCCTATCTATAGTGTATGGACAGATGAATTTAACACATACACGCATACTCGCATAGGGACAGGGGTCAGGGGTCACGGATTCCATATCTGTTGGTGACGGGATAGCAGAATCTTTCTACAAGTGCAATATTTCTGGAGACTTTCTATTTTGGTTATTATGTCTATTGTATTTATTCAAATGCTTATTTTTATAGCACTTAAGAACTGTGGCAGAGGATTGCAGTGACTGTATCCAAGTGATTTTTAACCAAGATGTACACATAGTTCATCTAAAGTTTATATTATTCCATGTTCAAATAACAGTTAATGTTATTTTAGTATTCTGAATATATAGTATAATTTTCTATCTCCCACATTGAATATCACTGGCATGTCTCAAGATAATTGTTCTTGTTCACATTGACCCAGCCGTACGACATTGTGATCATTTTGATCCTTGTTGATGTCACCTGTGATGTGTGCTACCATTCATTCAGTAATACAGTATTAGTATTGATGTTTCATATGTTGCCGGAGTATGTGATTTTAAGTTATTATAATCATTATTATTTACTATTATGAGATATTTAAATTATTTTGTGTCTAATTATTTTTGGAGCTATGGATTTTTAATATATAAACAATACCCACGAGAGTAATCCTGTAGAGTGTAGGTTGGCATTTTATCTGGACTTTGATAAATTAAACTGTTCGTATTCTTAGCTGTGTGTGTGTATCGCTGGGTAGCTGCATGAGGAATATTTCAATTTCTTGACCAATTTTCATACCAGTTGTGTTTTGTATATGGGGAGTTTTCTTAGCTATTTTGTTGGATGCAGAGTTATGAATTATCATAAAGTTTCTATGTTTTAATAAAAAATGTCTTGTTCTTTTTTTATACCTCCGAAAGCAGTTTTGTGTCTGTCGTTTCTGACAGACTAAACGTTGGTGACTATTCAGCCTATGTATGATTTGTTATTAGCACAATGTCTATGGTCAACAGGTATATATGGGTCTTAGTAATCTGTGATTGGTATATTTCTTCTTTATTATTATTATTTTTTTGCTGCTATGTTATTTATTACATATTTTTCAACTAATTTTTAATATCTTTCTAATCTTAACATTTTGTGTATCTTCAGGCAAATAAAGGTTTTCGATAGAAACAGCATGCTTGTTATACTAACCCTACTAATGCACTATCAACTTCTGTGGATTTCCTTTTTACTTTGATTTAGAAAGAGAAAAAAACATTCTTTGCACTTTGTCTGTTTCTCTTTGATGAGTACCAACTTATGAAGAGTATCCTTTCAAGACTTCAGATTTCTAGATAGTTTGACATTAAAATTTCCAATTTGAATTGTTCATTTTAGATTCATTCTTAATGGGAAATATGTAACTTTGATATGCAATATATGTGTGGTCAAAGGTATTATTTCATAGTTGAAATACTGGTAGGCATGAACATTCAGTTCACTGAAAGAGCCATCTGATGTTCAATATATAGTAACTCCTGCTTCAGTAATACTATACTATTACATGTATTTAGTGCTAACTATTTACTAACACTACTAGTAGTATCGTACTATATAGCACTTAATAATATCCTACCTACTAACTGTTGCTATTACTACATTTTAGTTATTTTTTTTATTGTTGGTTGGAGCTGCATTCAAGATTTTTTCACTTGGACCCATACTAGTGGCTGGACATCTGTGCTGCCCATATAATAGTGCTGTCAGCAACCTATTCACAGCTGTTGGTATTTAAGAACCAATGATGCAGATAGATAATATTTTCCATGGACATTCAAGGCTATCTACCACTACTGTAATTTCTAATACTTACTATGCCCTTCCCTCATCAGGCAATGGAAATCTATGAAAGTGTTTTTGGAAGAAGCTGACGACATCCTATTCACTGTATGCAAGCGTGTATGGCAGAAATTAGTGGGTTGCAGAAGTGTATGGTAGGTTACTCGCAAGTTAGAGCCAATTGTCGGTGTACATATTTAGCATGTTTCTCTCTTTAACATATTGTTTTATACAATAAATTTACACCCAGTGTGTACATAAGACCTCGGGGCATATGCCAATATATTTTAGATTGAAGTATGTTCTATATTCACAACATAAATTACCAATTGTATATGATCCAGCTCTTGCGAGTAACCTACCATACACTTTTGCAACCCACCAATTTCTGCCATACACGCTTGCATACAGGTGCTATTCATGACACAAACTTGTTTTATTTGAAATTCATCCAATCAGTTGAAAGTTGGAACAGTGAATCAACAACAAATATAACGATGATGATGAAGAACGAATACATGTACCTAAACTATTTGAACACGAAAATAAACATGCATACTTGATTCATACATTAGTTGCTTCACACCACTGATACTGTGACCACAAGCAGCTATCTATCAATAATCTAATATAGACTGGGCAGTTTTACACACATTGCTGGTAACGAATCTATTACAAAGATTTCAGAAAATAATACATGTGTGTTCATCGACCAGTAGAGGAAGAAGGTGTATTCAACGTAATGATAAATGTCGCTCCTAGTCTGAAGACGTCTTTCCCCACCATCCGCTGAAACTCATGATCATTGCCTACTCCAATGCAACATCCGTCGGACATTTTTACCATGTATTTCAGAGGATTCTTTGCCAGTTGTGAAACAATCATCGGCCAACAGCTTGTTACACCAAAGAAAAACATTCCGAATTAGGCACTGCTGATTTTATCTTGTATCATTTGAGGTGGAGAGCAAATTTAGAGAATTTCGTGAGAAGAGATTTCTTTGCGGTCGTAGGAATAATCTGACCTAGACTAAGCTGTTATGAACGTGGGTAAATTCTAGAGCGGTGTCAACACAATTCTTGCGAAAATAAAATAATTGAACACGGTAAACCAAAGCTGATAAGACGATGCATTTTCCCAGTCCAGGGACTATACAGCGACCAATCTTGGAATTGAATGCTTTGGAGATTGATGAAAGACTACTCAGCTGGTAAACTCTGTAGAATGATATTATATTTATGGACTCTTGAAAGCAGTTCAACAATTAATTACTTTGTATGTGTAGTGCTACATACATATCTAATGTTCAAGCAGAAGTAATATTCATGAAAAATATTCTGCAAATCTGAATTATTACTAGAAACGCAATGTAATAATATAGTTAATACATGCTATATAAAGAAAAGAAAATGTCGCTATTTCAAAGTAAATATACATGTATTACCAAAAGAACCCTTGGTTATTTATATATAGGTACTCTGAGAGTGTTTTCTAGCCAGACATGCAACTACCTCCATCAAAGCCAACTTGCAGGGGCGCGCAGTTTGCCGAGTGCGCTAGCGGTGTAGCTGAAAAAATATGGCAAGCTTTCGCGCACAGGTTGGTATCGTTTGATAGAGTATCCATTTATCTATCTAAAATGCACTCACTTCTAACTTTTTAACGTAGGATAAAGACGGATTGGACTTCAGAAGACGACGTGGTATCAACAATCACGACATTTATTGTTGATACATGTACCACGTCGTCTTCTGGGCCCCATTTCACGACGGTGTCCTAACTAGTTAGGTACTCCTAACCTGAGTTATCACCTCCTAAAGTGTTTCACGACCATGTCATAAGTCATATCCCTTCTTAAATCGTCATCTAACTTAGGAGGTGATATGCTGGGTTATAACTTTAGGAGCTCACAACTTTAGGAGGCCGTCGTGAAAC
>JAUTBV010097944.1:0-16518 GCA_032361325.1 Lepetodrilus fucensis
GCCAGTGATCGATGATATACATCTTGAAAAACAAACAAAAAGTAACACGACATGCGGGCGTGCAAGGATAAAATGTTGCCAGTCCTCGCTGAAAATAACCCGTCGCTGGCGTGCGGATGGAATCTATTTCGATCACTGCCTTTAGCATTTGGAAAAATGGCCCGGGCTAGCGGACTAGTGTTAATTTCGATCCCTGTGTCTCAGTATAGTCTTGTAAGTGGCTCTAACTCCCCAGCACAGTCACTAGTGCTGGATTAGTGTCTAACATCACTGTGTCGTGTGATAGTCATTTTATTTCCATACCAGGTGTCTGCACTTGCGTGGTCTCCTGAGTTCAAGGAAATTATCTCCGGACATGGATATTCCCAGAATCAGCTGTCCATATGGAAATATCCCAAAATGGATAAAATAGTAGACCTGACAGGTCAGTGCCTTTTTGGGTTTTTTTAAATTAATTTTTTTTTAACCCTGGGCTGCATTTCACAAAAGGGGTGTATATTTACGCATCATTTACATATACACCCCTTTCGTGATCGTCGCAAATGGGTGAAAGATTCCCGCAGCGACGTTAAACTCTATATTCACTCACTCGCCCTTTCGTGAAATGCAGCCCTGGTATTTTTAGTGTAGCTCAAAAAGAAAAGGTAATCAAAAACGTTTGTTTTGAAATTTGAATTTAAAAATAAACATTTGACTGTGATTTCAGCATTTGCAATCCTGTCATACAAACAATATTCCTATTGTTGTCAGGTCACTCTTCGCGCGTGCTGTGTCTGACGATGTCTCCGGACCACCAGTTTGTGGCTAGTGCGGCCGCCGACGAGACCATCCGACTGTGGAAGTGCTTCTCTCTGGACAAACACAAGGCGGGGTCCACAGTGAAAACTGCCACCCAGCAAATATCTAAGTTAAACATGATGAGAGTGGGTATCCGATGATGTATGTAACAATGACGTAGTAAACTGTCTGAGTGCACAATGCAAGACAGAAACATTACTTAGTAAGCTGTTGGAGTATGAAATGTTATACAGAATGATGACATAGTAAGCTGTTGGAAGTGCAGAATGCAAGACAGAAACATTACTTAATAAGCTCTTGAAGTATGAAATGTTCGACGGAATGATAATGCAAGCTGGAATGGCAGCAAAGCAAAATATTGAAGTACGAAATGTTAGACAGAATGATGACGTAGTAAGCTGTTGGAAGTGCAGAATGCAAGACAGAAACATTACTTAATAAGCTGTTGGAGTATGAAATGTTAGACAGAATGATGACGTAGTAAGCTGTTGGAAGTGCAGAATGCATGACAGAAACATTACTTAGAAAGCTGTTGGAGTAGGAAATGTTAGACAGAATGATGATGTAGTAAGCTGTTGAAGTACAGAATGCAAGACAGAAACATTGCTTAGTAAGCTGTTGGAGTATGAACTGTTGGAAGTGCAGAATGCAAGCTGGAACGGTGACAGTAAACATATTGAAGTACGAAATGTTAGATGGAATGATGACATAATAAGCTGGAAAGTGCAAGCCAGGATGATGGCAAACTCATTAAAATCAGATCTCAGCCAGCTGAGATCTGGCAGACCCGCCATATACTTGCCCTTTGACCTCACCTTGACAGGTAGTCAAACCTAGTAGTTAGCCAATCAGTAGCCGGTTTATGTAAGGCATTTAAAAGTTTGTCTTTTAAATGTTTTTGTATCACAACCTCACCTGATGGCAATACATCTCTATATATTAATGGAAAACCACAAATGACACGTATATTTGACTTACAATATATCCGCTTTGGTGTCAAAGATGACATGATTGAAAATCATGTTGTCAAAAGAAAACGATCGGCTGCTAGAATCTACACATGTTGTTTACAAAATTTGTACGGAAAGGGATGAGTGGCTCTCAGTGAGCTTCGGAAAGTGTCCCATACATATTAGTAAATTCCGAATGTACAAGCTCCTGACACCGACAAACATGGCAAACGGTGCAGAAAGTTTGTAAACCGCACTGAGGGTTTGATGGGCGAGGCTGTGATTGGCTGCGGTCAGAGTTCATATGGACAGATTTTGTATGGCGATTTCCTGAGACCGTTACGGAGCGAGTGTCATATATATCTGTTTGAGCGTTAGTTTAGGATCTTATTTTAATGAGACTGGGATGACAGTAAACCTGTTGGACCATGAAATGATGACGTAGTAAGCCATTGAAGTATCGAATGCAAGAGGGGGTAATGGCATAGTACACCATTAATGACTATAGAATGCAAGCGTGATGACATACTAAGTCATTAAAGTATAGATTGCAAGAGAGCATGATGACATAGTAAGCCAATGTAGACATAATTCCAGAGAGATTACATAGTAATAAGCTGTTGAAGTTTGGAATGCAAGTCAGAATGATGACATAGTAGTAACCTGTTGGAATGATGTGGGAAACCATTGTGGTGTGGCATGCAAGAGAGAATGATGACATCTTGAAATACTGTAATATTGAATGTCAGACAGAATGATGACTGAGCAAACAAGTTATTGAAGTGCAGAATACAGGCAGAAATGATGACATGTAGTAAGCTGTCTAATATACAAGTACAGAATGGTAGACTGAATGATGCGATAGTAAGCCATTGATGTACAGAATTCTAGATAAGGGCGTTTTCGATTATAATATCCTCGTTGTCGTGGCAAAATGTATGCGTATGCGTAGTGAATATTCCCCGCGATAACAAATCGACCGCAAAGATCCGTTATCGGACAACCGCACACCAAACAACATGTCAGTTCACTGTTATGTTTACTATAGCATTCATATTCAAATTAATTATGTCACACAAAATACACTGTGTCATGCATGGCAAATGTGCGCAAAGTTATTTGTTACAAAATCATGCACATACTAATACTGTGACATTCAATCTTAATGAATACACGCTTACTGACAGATTACAAAACAAAGATATTCCTCGCATGACGCCATCTTGAAATCCTTGTACTCCCGGCAAAACCGAGAGCACGAGGAGTGGATAAATTCATGACGTCACCACACACTCCGACAACGATCCGCAGTGTTATATTTAGAAATCCTTGTGCTCCGAGTACCCCGACAACAAAATCAGTGATAATTGAAAATGCCCTAATATGTCTGATGTTACAGTAAGCCCTGAAGAAATAATGTTTGAATAGTGATGGTATCATGCTATAAATAGAATTTAATACAAATGACAAAATATACAATTACGAGTTTGACCTTTGTAGATATGTTTATGAAATTATTGTTGGGCATCAAAGCTAAATGGATGTTGAAATTCCAGGATTCGACTTTAAATTTCATGGAACTTGACTTTTTTTTTTTTTTACTTGGTTCTATTTATTAAACCTTTCAAAAATAGTTTGAAGTTTGATTATAAGATGAAGAGATTTGAACTTTATTCCTTTACAAAAAACATTCTATATATCGGTAATGTACTGTGTTCACATGTTTGCGAAAATGTATGTCTATGTACCATCTAGACACATTTTATTAATTTTGCAACGTGATTGTTGGCCAAATTACACTACCAGTATACAAATGAACACAAAAAAAAGACTATAACAAAAAAATATATATATAATGGGTTCCATTCTCCAATATTATTTACACATACCATACATTGCCCGAAATGGAAATTTCAGACTTGGTATAACATTCCAATGAAATACACTTACTCTTACTCTAAGATGGTATGGCAAAGCTTGAATGCAGTTTAAGATTGATATCTGATTATTCCAGAAATAGGTTCTTAAAAAAAATGTTGATCTCAAATACAGTGTATTTTAATTGCTGCTCAAATATTTTTATAACCATCTAAGTTTTTGTATTGCTTTTGTAAGGGCCAATTACCATTTTGGACATATGAATTTAAAAACAAATAATTTCCAAATGTCTACAGGTTCCATATATTCTTCAAGAACTTGCAGATGCATTGGAAGAAGAATGGCATCAAATTCCTCAAGCTGAGTTTAGAAATTTGATAGAAAGTGTCCCCACAAAATATCTCCTGGCCCTTAATTTATTTTGTTGAGTATAGCCATTGCCACTCATTGCTATTACAAAATATTATCTATTATGTTATACATGTATATTACAGTGCAACCAAAGAATGCAAATTAACAATCCGTTTCATGTATTTTGTCTTTCAATGTTTTCTCAAGATGTGCAATTATGCGTGTATGAATTTACAACTAAGATATTTATCATATTACATACATAGATTTTAATCAAACTACGATATATCAATAAATGTGCAGATTTGAAATAATGTATGCGTGTTAGAGAAGTTGTAATATTACATAAGTTATTATATTATGTTAACCAAAATGTGTCTGTGTTAATTCTTCTAAAAGGATTTTACAACACTTCAAATTGGAATCATTATTTACTGCATATGATAATTATTCTTTCAGTCATATCATATCATATGATCATATCAGTGATATCTTCATGTCCACAAACACCTTGCAAATTTGTGATGTCAATTTCCTAACTCGGTTTGTGATAGACCAGTCCTTGTGCAATACGAACCTGTATAGATATAATTATGTATGTACAATGTAACATGTATTTATCATTACCATCTTCACCTCAAAAGTCTTCATTTTGATCTCAACAAATTTAATAAAAGGAGATTATTTACCATTTGCATCTAGTTTTTGTTGTGTTACAGAGAAACGGTGTTTAAATTATATTTTCATCCATTGTCAGTGTTCATGTCATCCTCTGCACACAGGATGAAACGCTTGAAATAATATATTATCTTCGCTGCATACACTTATCTTCGCTGCATACACTATGATGATGTTGAATAGTACGACCTGTTAGGAGAGGACGAGTAGAGAACTTTACTCCAAACTCTTTATATATATATATATTAGGTCCTACGTCTTTGATTTCAATTGATGGCCGACATTCTTCAATTTTGGTAAGCTAACGTCCAACGAATCGCAGAATTTTGACTTCGTTCTATTGTTACTGTAATACCGGTAATATTTATATTTAAAGGCATAATATCACAGTTGATAGACCTGTATAATCGGACAAACTAATTTAAATCTGAGACTAATTATCCACCCAAAAGTTGTTATTTACTGATATACTTGTCCCCTAGCACTGATAGTTATAAAACAAATCATCCCCTAGCACTGAGAGTTGTAAAACAAATCATATTTTATATTAAATAGGGGAATGTTGTGTCCCTTTCGCATCATGTATAAAGAAGCCGTTGTCCGTATTTGATTTAAACCTGAGTCGCAGGTGGGGTTGCAGTGAAGATTTGTCAAACACAGCGGTGGAAAGCTTTTTGGAAGTACAAACATGATTTTATGTAAGTGAAGTGAATGTACTTTGCAGTTATAGTCCAAAACAACCATACATATCTGTGATAGTATGCCTTTAATAGGTGATAAACAACTTCATGCAACTGACCTATAATCTGAGTGGAAACTAAAGTTGTTCGAAACGCTATTTGTTCGACATCGATATTAAGCCTACCATTGACAACGGCAATTAAACTCAAACATATCAACGCCAATCTTCAATTCTTTAGCCGTAAATTTATCAACCTTAGATTTACAGTAGTAAGTACGTACATACATCCATGTGTCCATGTTTATAATCAAGTCAATAGAAATGTATACACAATACGTGATGTATTATATACTGATGGTAAAATTAGAAGGAACACCGGTATTTTTTTGCAGATGCCTAATTTAATGTTAGTGTTTCATTATGTCAACCGTTCAACAATTTAACCATAAATTACACTATTCCACCGTAATCACCTCAGCTCCAAATCAGTTCTTGATATCACTGACGTATTGATAAAAACAAATTTCAAGAATTGCCATCGGCAAATTGCTAAAAGTAATATGCCTTACTAAACTATTATTATTTAAAGTGAATTTAAATAATACAAAGTGATGGCATATTCAGTGTTTCTTAAAATATTACCTTCAGTATATATAATAAATGAATGTTCCTCATTGTTATTCGTCTTGCTGAACATGTACTAAAGGCCGCGAATTATTCTCAACTTATAATTGTGGAGTACAAGTACTTGCTTAATATAGTACCAGTATTTCATTAAATCGTACAATTTCTAATCTGTTCCCACGGTGGACTCGGGATCGTCGACACAAACACTCTATAACAAACAATCAAATTCTTTATAGATACTAGCACTGTTTTATGTACAACATATATATGCTACACATTTCATTCATCAACATACATGTTTCAATGGAAGCTCTGGGTACCAGTGCATCTGCCGTTTTCAAATGTTCACCATGCAGTATTCGTCATGTTTCTGACTCGCTCTCTTCCCTGTGGTCTGGTTCATATCCGATATTATCCTCGCCATCCGTGCTTTCATTATCACTGTCAACAACGTCATTAGTAACATTCCGACTGTATCCAATGTCGTCCTCCGAATCGTAAACGTAAGCTAGGTTCACGCGATCCCAATTGGAACAGGAAGTGCTCTGCGCATGTGCAGAGTTCTCACCGCGCGTTTCCTCTTCCTCCGAGGACGAACCGCTAGAACATCCGGCATCTACTTCATCACAACCAATGCTTTGTTTTCTGTCCCGTGATCGAGACGCGCGGTTCTCGTCGTCTTCTGGAACAGGAAACACCGTGTACGTCTTATTGGATGATCCTATGACCACCCTGACTTCAGGAAGTTGCTTCTTCGCAGAGACAGACCCCTCGATGGCACGCTCCTTCTGGAAGTCGCCTTCTTTGGACTCGCTTTCAGAGTTGGAGTCTTTGTCCTCGGAATCCTCGCTCTCCACGACCTCCAGCCGGTTCAGATACCGCTCAGGGTGCGCCTTCTTGTAGCTGCTGATGAAGGAGTCCTGCTCGGCGAACTGCCACAGGCTGTGCCTTCTACTTCTCTGCATTGCGGCAGCGCCGGAAGCGCGCCCTAGACTTGGTTCACTTCTTTTCCTCAGTGGATCCGACGCCAGAGGCGAGACTATGGGTGCCTTCTTCTTTCGAAGGTACCTAGGACCGACGTCGTCGTATTCCTCGGATTCCGGAATACGGCCACTTCCGGTAGTCTGTCGGATGGATTCGGATTGACCGATGAACAAGCTGGCTGGGAAGAGGGGAAGGTTAATGTTCGATCTTGCGGACCGGATGGAATGTAAATCAACCACGTTTGGTCTGCGTCGCTTGTCAACGATTGGGGTGTTGACGTCGCTTGATCTACGAGTTCTTAGTATACCCGGACTTCCGACATCGCTGGATTTTCTGATGCTCCTGTTCTTGTCCAGGAAGTCACCGGTGCTGCGGCGCCTCTCCTTCTCCTCCCAGCTCATTGGCATTCGGAATATGTCCCACGACGACTTCCGTTTTCCGAATGTTCCCGGTCCGTGGTACGTCATCGTGCTCATCTTTCGTAATCTCTCTTGCAACGACATCGTGTCCGACTCTACGAATAAATCACATTGGCTCTGTGTTTCTTCGACTCCCAGGTAGGTGTCCGAGGCGCTTCGCTTCTGGTGACCTTCGAAAAGGTCGACCTCTGCTCTGGAGTCTCGTCGCCTCTGAAGAGTCTCCGTGGACAGCTCGCCTCTGATGCTCAACTCGTCGATTTCCTTGGCGCTGACCAGAGGCGTGCTTACGGCTTTGGTCTCGTGAAAGTGCTCGTAGTCGACGAAATGCTCGTCGAAGACGTCCTCGTACGTCAGCCCCAGCGGCTTGAACCTGTGTCCCCAACGGATCTCCCATGGCTGGTACGACTTCATCACTTGGAAAGCATTGCTTAGCGTGGACGAGATACCCTCCAGAACGACGATTAGCTCGTAGTGCTCGTTCATTACGTCGTCCCTGGATAGGTTGTAAAGGGGCGAGTCCATACCGATGTCGTGGACGATGTACGTTGGCCATGGCAGGAAGAGTCGACTGTCTCCCCCCTCGGATCTGAAATCCATGCTGAAGTACTGCACCGGAATCTTGTCCCCGGATCTAGAATACGCCTGCCGGACGCAGTATGCCCGCGCATGCGCACCGATTATATCCGATTTGCGCATGTCTCCGACCCGTATCGCGAGTCGCAGCTTCAGATCCTCTTCGTATATGCATGCAACGTTGCTGAACAGAATAGTCAGGGATCGTTTCTTGGCACATCGGACTTTAGCCACGACAAGACCGGCTAAGGCAAACTGCAGAGCTGCGCCGAAGATCGATTGCGCAATGACGCCTAAATAAACGCCGGGACACGCCTCCGTTACAATCCGAGAGCCGTAGCCAATGGTCGTCATGGTTTCAATTGAGAATAAATACGCCGACCAATAGGAATGCACGCTCGTTATGCACGGCAGCCAGTTGTCGCCCTTGTCGAAGAAATCTCCGTGAAGGTAGCATAGGAAGTAGTAGTATACCGCGAACAGACACCACGTGATGGTAAAGACGCCGAAGAACAGGATGAGGTTCCATCTCCATTTGATGTCGATAAGGGTCGTGCAGATGTCGGAGAAGTACTTCGTATGTCGACCAGACACAGCCACGAAAGATATGTTCGTAGCGCCACGTTTGCTTATAAGGCGAAAGAATTTGGATTTGGAACCCAGCACAGGCATCGCAAGATGGAGCTTTGCAGAACTAAAAAGAAAAGAACAGCTCTAAGAATTTCTATCGCGAAAATAATTCATGAACATACATACATAAACAAATTATGTTCAACGTGTAGTAGGCTAATCGTAATTGCAGTAGCCACAGCAGCAGTAGCAGCAGTTGTAGTAGCAGCAGTAGTAGTAGTAGCAGCAGTAGCCACAGCAACAGCAGTAGCAGCAGCAGCAGCAGTAGTAGTAGTAGCAGCAGCAGCAGCAGCAGTAGCAGCAGTAGTAGTAGTAGCAGCAGCAGCAGCAGTAGTAGCAGCAGCAGCAGTAGTAGTAGTAGTAGTAGTAGCAGCAGCAGCAGCAGTAGTAGCAGCAGCAGCAGTAGTAGTAGTAATAGCAGCAGCAGCAGCAGCAGTAGTAGTAGTAGTAGCAGCAGCAGCAGCAGTAGTAGTAGCAGCAGCAGCAGCAGCAGCAGTAGTAGTAGTAGTAGTAGTAGTAGCAGCAGAATTAGTAGTAGTAGTAGTAGTAGTAGCAGCAGCAGCAGCAGTAGCAGTAGTAGTAGTAGTAGTAGTAGAAGTAGTAGTAGTAGTAGTAGTAGAAGATGATTACTAGTTTATCGATGGTTACACTCATACTAGTACATGCATACACACACACACACACACACACACACACACACACACACAAACACACACCTGACTTGTTTCTTCATTTATGACTACACACTAATATAATAGGCCTATACCCCAATTTTTAACTTGAAACATCTCATTTCCCGTAGTATATAGCGCGTTACCTCTTTCTTCTGATCTATTGAAATATCCACTAAAATACGTTTGCCCGTATTCACGCAGACGTTCAGTGAATGCTTGCTTGATCCAACGTGAACACAAAGAGAGGATATGGTATTCATAACAAATACAATGAGTATCAAATGCATTTGAAATACGTTCGCAGAGTTAGGAGGTTAACATGAATAGACCACATGCACAATACATGAAATTCGCAAGTTGCGTTTGATGTGGTTTTCGAACCTTTACAAATAACCAACTTGCCTTGCTCTAGAATGGCTCAGATAATGTAGTCTAATGCCGAATAAATGCCAATACAAACCAATATATGATCCATCTAACATCTTAGATATTATTCTACTTTTGCCATCATGATTAAGCCACTGCATGTTCGATCCATATGGTTTCCAATCCTAGACACTCTCAACGCTTTTATAAACACAATACTGTTTAATGCTATAAACTGGCATAATTATCAGTATACCCTGTATAAACCGTATATACTCTGACCTGCTTTGGCGCAATTTTAGTAGTCGCATAATTACATGCAAGTATAGGATGATGGTCTGTCCTTTACCAGAGTCTGTGTATACTACATTATCGTAGTTATTCAATCGTCATTAGCCATGTGAGCATGACATTTACATGGGATATAATATATCGTAGCGGATTTGTCTATTCGTCAAACACATCGGGCATATCTGGTTGTGCGAAACTGTATAGTCTACGTGTTGATTTAGTTTACTAATTCTAAGTTATGTTGCTGCTGATGGCACTAAAATTAGAAATATGGCACTAAAGTTAGAAATATAGAACTAAAGTTAGATTTATAATACTAAAAATAATAATAATAATAAGTACTACTACTTGAACTTCTACTACTACTACCAATCTTCTACTCCTACTCCTACTACTACTACTACTACTACTGCCTTCTACTACTACTACGACTATTGCTGATACTACTACTACTACTACTACTATACTACTACTACACTACTACTACTACTACTACTACTACTACTCTGCTGCTACAATGAATACAACAAATGGATCGTCCACATTATCAAATTTTGACAAAGACAAATACAATTTGGCAGTCTGGACGAGCCTTAAACAATAATCACAACAACATAACAATTCGGCTATTATTAGTGTCATTTCTCTAGACTATAGCTTCATTCAGGTTTCCATAACGTAGTATACTGTACGTATAGTATAATTCAGGCATAAATTAGGCCTACTTTACATCCGCATAACTAACTTCACGTCGTATGCTCGACACGGTCGAAAGTTTACCAACTTCCATTACCAATAACGCCATGCAAGTACCCTACTATAAAGGCAGCAACATGTGACGAGTAGATCTTACCTTGTAATATACGTTATGTCACGGCATTTCCACTAGAAATATATAAATCCACAACTTCCACATCCAAAACACACAACGTTGGATGTAGTCTAGGGCCTACTCTAAACAGAGAACACGTCATATGACGTTGACAAATGTGTTTATTTTGCTATGTGACACAGCTTCTGACACACGACGAGTAATAAAAATGTACATCGTCCCTGCATAGTGATATAAAATGAGTTATAATCCTCCAAAAGCATTAGTATGGAGGCAGGCGAGGTGACCGTGGATCACGTGACTTGTAGGGTGACTGACATACAGATGTTGTATATTGCCATTGCACGAGCAGCATGTTTCACGTGTATTCGAGTTATCACATATGCATGAATTCGTATGATAACCATGATAACATATAGCGCATCTGGTAGCCTAAATTCAGGGCCGTAGCTAACCGGTAGGGCAAGGGGGGTATCCCCTCTCCTCCCCCCACCCCTGGAATTTTGGAGAGAACAAACAATAATTCCTACTATTATATACAGAGGATATTCAAGCTTTTTCTCTCGAATACCATGTTTATCTCATCTCGTGGAGTGGGAGAGTCGATATTTCCACGAGTGGCGGAGATGGTATTCGAGAAAAAAGCTTGAATGTTCTATTTATTACATAAGTGCTGTGAAATATACATAACTTTCAGTATTTAGTCAGGTATTAGTTCATTTAAGAATGGATCAGCCTACTTCATTGATTCCCCTTCCCTCAGCCGTAACATGGCGACATGCTTTGCACGTGCCGCTGAACTGGTCCCATGTCCTGTCCTCTGCGACTCGTGAGACTTCAGAGGCCGTTGCCCAGTTAGTTATTTTCAATAGTGAAAAATAACACCTGTTATTTCCACTGAGAAAACGTGGTATTTCACTGCATATATGTAATAAAATGTATTGTATTCATTATGATTTTGTTTATGTTTTTGTTATTATTTCAATGTTTTTTTAATTTTCTTTTTTAAATTTCTAATTTTATTTTGTTTTAAGTTGCTTCTTAATTATTAACTATTGTATTCGCCACACTTGTGTTTAATATTTAATATCCTCAGCAACATAAAGCAATTAACAATCAATTTATATTATTTCATATTCTCTTTTTTTTCTCCATATCTTTTAATATTCTATTTTGAAATTAACACCTGGGCTATGATTTCCTGTCATTTCATCCATAGACATTCACAGCATGCTCTGGAATAGTCAGGTATATTATAATATTTTCCTAAGAACACTGGGGAACACTAGGGACATGTTCCTTTCAACTGTGCAAAGTATTCTCGGACAGACAAGTGATGCCACACTGGTACACTGTACTGAGTGAAAGGAACGACTCGCACACATTTCACGCAAACAAAATGGCACCAATGAGTGCCTTTTGATGTGGTGACATCACTGTAATTTTTCATGTGCGGTCTGCACCACTTCACAAACCACAGTTTCCAGACAGTGTGTGGGTCGTTCTTTGACAAAATTGTCTGTCCGGAGTACTCTGAACACTGTTCTGCAGTGAATGGAACATGCCAAAACCATCCATGTAGAGGTGTCATTATTTCTGTCCTCCAGTCATCAGCAGAGGAACTGGCTCGACAGGTGCTAGCTGAGGTCCCTCGTCAACTGACAGACTATTACAAGATGAGGAACATTCAGCCACGTCCACGAGCCGATCCACAGGCCACACCTCCATCCTGAACTCACCAGGGTTATCTCCCTTGGTTGTTCTCCGGATGTACACCACTTGCAAGAGTGGTGTCCATTTGTCTTTCTCCCCTAGGACAATGTAGATTCAGATCTGTTTGAAAATATCTGTAACCATAGATATTGCTATAAATACTCAAACTACCAGCAATTAACTTTTTGCCATATTTTATGATTAGCCGCAGATATCCTCTGATTTATTTGACCATGGGTTGATTTGTTTGCCCTGGACATGGCTTTGTTTTCTGATAAAACCACAACTATCTGTTTCCATGCCTGCATCTGTCTGGCTTCAATATATCCATGTAACTAGTCACTGCCTGACTTCGTAGAGGCATTCCTATAATGGCTTAATGTCACAAAATGAATGATTTTTTACTTTTTATGTTTTTTTTATACGTTATGTTATTAACTAAGAAATAATCTGAAGAAAAATATACCATAATGATTATGATGCTGTATCGGCCATGACAATAGAGCTGAGCTGTGTTCAGGACACAATACATTTTGCTACTTTTTTTTTTGCTACATACCGCTACAAGTCGTTCAGCCAACACTGGTAGTACTACGTAGAACTACTTTTTACTTCGACTTTTGAATCCATAGTGTTTGGTTTTTGATTGAATTAATGTTTTACGTCGCGGCAGCAATATTTCACCTATAGACGACGACTAGTGTTTGTTAGCAAATAGTAGGAAAGCCCAAAGCATGAATCGAAAGGACGCATTCACAAACCAATTTCCTGCTATTTTCCTATGAAATCGTTCAGCCAGCCACTACAATTGTAGAAAAGTAGCGTAGTGAACGCATCCCTGTTCTAAGTTTATCAACACAGATTTCTAAATATAGACTGTCCCACATTTGTTGGTCCCATGGACTGCCATTGTATTGTGAACACAATGGATTAATGGGACATTTAGAAAATATTCATACATAAATCTGATGTTACTGTCTGATTGGTGCTCACAAATATTCAGAGAGGGTAGGTGTAATTAATTTTATAAGCATAATTCTAGATTAGTAAAACAAATCTGAATATTTGTCAGGGAAAGATAGATAGATGCATCAGAACATATATGTAATAACTCAGTTAGTGATCTTTCACTATGCAAAGATGATCTGGAGTCAGATGTAATTGTATTTTATCTCTGGTACTTTCAAGTCTATTAAGTTGTACATGTACAATTGGTAGATCTAGTTGGTGAGTGAGTTTAGTTGGAATTAGAGTGAATCAGTATCCTTCCTAGCTTATTATAGTTATTAAGCGTCCTCGTACTTTAACTATATAATAAAAAATAATAATAGTTCAGGGCAAAACTATACATTAATACAGTATATATAGGGGTAGACCATACTCTATCCCTTAAGGCAAATAGTTCAAGTAATTGTCATGGGGGTATATTAATTTATTTCGATACTAACTGTATATGAAATTGTCGCCTATGGGTGAGATATTCCCGCCGCGACGTAAAACATTAATTCAATCAATCAATCAAAGTATATGAAATAATTTCCAATAAACTCTCGCAGTGAAATCATTTTACAATAGTGCTACAGTTATAAACTGTATTTTGTATCTGACCTGTTTATGTAAATGAAAACTAGATAAATGATTTGTTGATTGGGTTGTAATGGGATGTTTATGTAAATGAAAACTAGATAAATGATTTGTTGATTGGGTTGTAATGCGATGTTTGTGTTATTGCTGAAAGCTGAGCTATTATAATTGTTTATCCTTTGTATATTTCAATGTGCCTTTTACTTACCCGCAGATCCTAGGTCTATATATGTATACACTTGGCCCACATAGATTCATAACAATGTTTGCAATAAGAAACACTATTTACAACTGTATTTGGGCCTTTTAGTACATGTAAAGGCATACATATCACAGATATTTATGATTATTTACATTCAGCAAGTAAAATAGCATATTTCGTTTAGTTTTCGTGCATTTTCAATCCTGCAAGCTCAGACTCTTGCAAATATTGCCCTATATATTACATGTAGACCAATAATAAAAATGGACATAGGTAAAATCCACTATGTATATGTCGCTTTAAGCTATCAATCATATTAATTGTTAAAATATGCCAACTACGCCAAATGTTTTTAAAATTAATTCTGTTGTTGTCTCTTTTGACTAAGAAATCAAATTAATGTTGTATTAACAATGTCACACTATTCAATAATTGCCATCAGTTGACAATATGCAAAAGTACAATTTTCAGTACCTTGTCTGTCATCAAGTTATACCAGGACATCTCAAGCTATTTATAGACATTAGACAGATCCAAACTCTTCTTCTTGAGTGGAAATGCCCTCTGTTCAATGTCTTTGTATTCATATCAAAATATCTCTATATGTATATTAGTACAAGTTTAATATGTCATTATACATGCATCAAATATAATTATTATAATAATTATATACACTTTTTATATGCATTAAAGGCATAATATCACAGTTGATAGACCTGTATAATCGGACAAACAAATTTCGATCTGAGACTAATTATGCTTGATTTATCCACCCAAAAGTTGTTATTTACTGATGTACTGAGAGGAGTTGCAGTGAAGATTTGTAAAACACACAGCGGTGGAATGCTTTTTGCGAGTACATGATTTTATGTATGTCAAGTGAAAATACTTTGCAGTTATAGCTAAGAACTGGTCCAAAACAACCATAAATATCTGTGATATTATGCCTTTAAGCTAAGTATAATCGGTCCTAATATAGTCCAACCATAGTAGCTGATTCAAACTTGCTTCAAACTTGCTCATAGGCCCTGTTCCTTTCATCTGCTGTCGTTACCTATGGGTGAAATATTCCCGCCCGTGACGTAAAGCAATAATTCACTCACTCACTCACTTTCATCTGCTGAGTGTTCTCGCACAGACATGTGGCGTCACCAAGTAAGCCGTACTGAGTGAAAGGAACGACTCGCACACATCTCGCTCAAGCAAGATGGCGGCAAAGAGTTGCCTTAAATGTGGTGACGTCACTGTGCTTTTTCTGCGCTGTCTGCACCACCTCACTAGCGAGTACAGCCCGCACACTGTGAGAACTGTGTAATACGTTCCTTTGAGAAAAGTGTCTGTCCGGCATACACCAGACAGTGTGCTGCTCTCAAAGGAACGTACCCCACAGTGTTTTGGTGCAATGTAAGGGGAGATAACTGGGCAATTTATTCATCCATCTGTGTGTTCAGAGGCCTGTTCAGAAGGGCGAATTTACGCGAGTTATTGCGTGACGTCCCATATGAATGATGAAGGTTGCTAAGGCGATTTCACGCGTGTACTCGCAGGTTCGCGCCCTCCTGAACAAGCCTGTGGTAGTACCTTTTTTTTCTAATAGGATGTATCAGTTTTATGATTGTCTGTATATTTATTTTAGAATGTTTACATATTCCAGAATTTCAAAGCAGCAATCCGTGGTCAGAACGTGGAAGGTCGGATATCAAACCAGCACTACCTACACTCGTACCTGACTTATCTGCGGCTAACCAAGACTGTAGATAGGAATCTCTTGTTGATAGAAAGCCTGAAGAACTACCTTCCTGGCAAACAGGTGGAAGAAGGCAGGAAGATAACTAAGCCTCAAGATTTAGTCCGTCTGTATGATATCATGATTCAGGTACATCTCTCATGGTTTGTTTTGTAGTAAATTGTTGAAATATTACCGCAGTGACGTTAAACTCCACAATCGTTCGCTTTCAGGGCTTGCCTTATCTTTGCAAGTTAGGATGTTAAAATAACCCTCACGATAAAATTAAGATTCAAATTTATTACCCTTTATAGTATTTGTTTTGAATCCATGGATAGACATTGTGCAAGTCAAATCTCATGCACATATATGGAATTTAATTGTGATTTCCAAGAATGTAATGGGAATGTGTTAAAGGCATAATATCACAGTTGATAGACCCGTATAATCGGACAAACGAATTTCGATCTGAGACTAATTACACTTGATTTATCCATCCAAAAGTTGTTATTTAGTGATGTACTTATCCCCCAGCACTCGATAGTTATAAAACAAATCAT